>MIQA02003997.1:0-10278 GCA_001887855.2 Sclerospora graminicola | reverse complement strand
GGGGCGGGGTCCGGGTCACCTTCGGTGAACACATCCCCGACCAGGGCAGGATCTTGATTCGCCTTGATCTTGAAGTGTCCGTACAGCGCGTTATCTATCAGCCGTTGATAAATCTGCGGGGCATTCTTCAGACCGAACGGCATCCGGTTCCACTCAAACAACCCGAAGGGCGTCACGAACGCAGAGATATCCCGTGCGCGATCGGTCATAGAGACCACCCAGAATCCACTGGTCATGTCCAATGAGCAATACCACAAAACTTTATCCAAGTCCTCCAACAAGTCGTTTATCAGCGGCATCGGGTAAACCATCAGCTTCGTCAGCCGGTTCACCAACCGGTAATCGATACACAACCTTATATCCACCCCATTCTTCTTAATAATAATTACAATGGGCGATGCCCATGGCGAGGTGGACGGCTGAATTATCTTGGTGGCCAGCAATCCCTTGATAAGCTCTGACAGCTTTTCTGTCACTGGGGGGCAACTCTTCGGCACCTTGGTACAAGCGGCTTGGAGTCTCCCACATCAATATCATATACCGCCCCATGGGCGGCCGGAGGCAGTGCGTTTCCTGGTCCGATCAGCAGATGTCTTCTTTTACATTCAGTATCCTTCAATCTGCCGATCTCTTCAGGGGTGTTCACATCCGGGTCTCCCACTTGCAGATCGTCAATAGTAACCGCTGGGGGGCAGGGATTTACCTCAGGTAGCACCGCCATCTGATCCTCCATGCCTTCAACATATAACTCGCCCCCTTCATGAATGCAGACTTGGTCAGCTTCGTCTATTTCCGAATTTTGATCGGCCGGCTGGGTCGATCCGCCTTCACTTCGGTCGTCAAACCACCCGCCATCGGGGTTGACCGCATATGTAACTCTGCTTTGTCCTTTCTCCTGATTATGTCGTTCGTCCGTCTTCATCTGGGTGGGCAAAGCCAGTTCAGTGATCGGGACATAGCCTAGGACACTACATTCAGCCAGATCCGGCGACGGCCGGCACCGCGTCAGTTTTTTAGAAGGTGTCCGATATTCGGGTTTAGCCACCATCAGCGTCTGGTCCTCTTCCGATTCTTCCTCTTTGCTGACCAGATCGGTGGTTGCCTGAAAGGCCAGGTTTTGCCACTCGATATAACGTCTTAAGCAAATAGTGACATAACCCGGCCGGCGGGGAACCTTGTCCTCGGCCAGCCACATTCAAATGATCACGTCTTCATGCAAGGTGAGGGGCCTTTCCAAGATGTTGGTCACGATTATAGATTTGAGATGACCATCCCCTTTGACAAACGAGGGTACCCAGCACCGCCCCTCGTCAGCCATAACTTACTCCGCCTGTCGTTAGTCGTACTGTGGTAAAGCGATCAGAAAATGTTGAGAATGAGGTGGACCACACATGGCCGTTGATTAGTGACGATGGAACACCCATCAACATGAGACGGTTGATGGGTGGGAAAGGCCGATCGCATATACGACGAAAAGGCGGAGGACAACGGGTATTCGCGATGTGAAGAAATCAGCCAAGTACTGTCACTACGCCCAGTCCCAGACACTGATGGAACGGTGGAGATCACGACCATAATTGTGATCACAATTACTAAGTGGAGTTCCCGTGGATGTATAACGAGTGGGAAATACAGCAACTGGTGATATGACACGTCAGGGACAGCCATCTAGCCGATCTATGAACAGTGCAGTTGTTGAAGTTGATTATAACACGAAGTTTCGGCCCGATCGGCCGAGCAAACTGATTATGTCCAAGATATGAAGATCAGATGTGGAATGAAATGGGGCATGTGGAATGGCGAGTTGTGTGAGTGATGATGACCGATGGATTTGTCCGAGGATGACGTGACAAGGCCCGATTAGGCCCGATCAGCTGAGATCGGTGTGATATGGTTGCCCCGACAGGATATGAAGGTCGGAAGTATGGCTGAGCAGGTGAATAAAGTCGTTGTGATGGTGACCCAGAGAGTTTCCGAAGTGATCACTCGGCTGATCGCTATGCCGATCGTGATCGGGGCTGATCAGCCTCAAACCGGCGTCCAGACGCGAAGGCAGGTGAAGTTCTCAATTATGTCGGGCTGGATATTGAGTGAACAAGTGTCAGAAGGGCAGATCGCAAGTGGTTTCCAAGTTGTTTATCGAAGATCGGGATGGTTGAAGATCGTTATAGGAGTCTGGTCGTGATCAGGACAGAAGTGGTACAAATCAGCTTGAAGGTGCAGCCAGGATGGGCAAGGTGGTGCTATGCAACCGTGCGACGAAGTGAATAGGTTCGAAGTACAGATCAGGCACGTGAGTTGGTGTATGGTACACAGGTATAGGATAATTGCATATATAATAACAGGTTTAGATTTTCCCCCTAAAGCAAAAAGTCGCTCCGCCACGTGTGCGGTCATTGGGAGCACAGGGTTGATTAGTCCCCTCTTGCTCAACTAATTCCCGGTTAAGACGCGCTTAGACGCATTTTGGCTTACCGGAAGGCCCCCGACGGGTTTTATTTTAGGTGATCAAGTCTCACCGCCCACGCGCACGTGTTTAGAACACGTTATTGATATTGGAAAAGGTTTTGTGGAGATAACGTTTGTGGATTACTGTGGAAGATCGTGGTTTGATCGCGTTTTCTTGGTTTCTTATTATCTCTCTCATTGGCTGGCCTGATCGGACGAACTTTCCCGATCAGTGCCTAGATACTGATTAAGTATCGACCCCAACCCGTTCTCCGGTGAAGATTTCCACCCGAGGACACCCCCCGTCTCGAGAAAGTCATCCCCTCCGACCTGATCAAGATCATCTTTTTCGTCACCGAGTCCACCTAAGTGAGTGTATCCACCCCCGATCAACGGGTACACAAGGTGATATGAAGATAAACATAGATCCTGACGCGCATGAAGACCGGCCAGATGACCGGGAGGATCAGATCAGTCACCATAATGGTGATTCATCTGATTCCGATGCTGATCAGGATCGACGGAGTACCCCCTCCGATAGTTGGTCGTCCGGGCCAGTGGGTATCCGGATTCCGCCCAAGACTTCGTCATGGATTTGGAAATCGGCTCCACCACAATGGTGCGCGTGCCCGGATCACTTGGTGACTCAGGATATCACCGTGATTCCTTGATGATGAAAAAGATGTGAAAATCAAAGTGGAGGAAACTTTTTCGGGTGTATTGGGGGAAGGCGTATCGCCTCCGATGCTGTTCATACCTAAAGGAAGCGATGGTCGACCTGGTCTGGTGGAGTGCCAGGTCGAAATTAAAGATGAAACAACTCCCCATATGGCCCCGATCGGGGCCGATCTGGGTTATAGTAAAGTTAACTATAACCCGGGAAAGGATCGAGGTGCTAACCTTGATCTTATGCATAAGAAGAAAATGGAAAAAAACAGAAAAAACATGGGGGCGGATCATTGCGATCCACCTAAAAAATATGTGAAACCTAAACCGAAGATCTTCGAGGAAGACGAAGAGAAGATCAAACCAGCCGAGAAGACCACTGTCCAAGATGTGGAACGACTGTTCTATCTTCGAGAGTTTCACAAGTTCCTGGTTACCAACCCAGTGATGAAGATCATTAAGCCTAAGATCATCGGGAAGCTTGAAGGTCGGGCGACCCGGCCGGTGATCACAGGCAGTCAACTTGATCTGATCAGGAACCTCTTGGCGCAGATCGGCGAGGTTGGCTTCACTACTGGTGCTTTCGACGCGAATATGCTGTTCGATCTGGACCAAGGGACGATCAGAGAAGCTATGACAACTCTGTATGATCACCTTGCCTCGTTACTCGGGGCGAACCCCGTGGTCCAGTCGCCGATCTCGGATCCTTCACACCGATCGCAGTTGGTTGAATATCCTATGGATATTGAGTCAATATATCAATCGTCATCACAGTCTGGAGCGGACTCCACCGACTCCTCGGTTGGAGTAACTCGTATGACGTTGGGCCCGAAAGGGATCAAGCACATTGACCCCAAGATCGAGTCGCAGAGCAGGAAAAGGAAGCCCGAACCTGGTCGAGTCGGATCAGACGACAGTTTTGAAGATGATTGTGGTGAAGTTGTCCAGAAATTAACGGACTAATGATGATGGATGCCCGCACCGGATTGGCTGAAATGTCGCCCTTAGCCGGATGCCCGGACCGGTCTATAAGAAGACGCGATCTGGGAGCTGCCAGGCGCACCTGCGAGCGGCCGGGCGGCGCCAGGCTGGAAATTAGGCTGGCGGACATGACAAGGGGCGTGGATAGTCGAACAGGCGGGCTAAGCGGACGGGAAGGCCATGGATATTGGACGGCCGGGTGGCAGATCGGCGACGGGCTAATTCAGAAAGTATGAGTGAAAGGAGCCTGAAAGAAGATGATTGTTCTAGTGGATGAAGGAGGCACCCGGATCGGATGAGAAGCCGCCAAGGAATTGCTAGCGCCAGCGGCCAAGGGGCTCGGATGAATGGCCATCCGGCCGAGCCGGCCGGGTACAATGTACCATCCGGACTGGTACCAGCTGGGTTCGGTGTACCGGCCGGGTTGGTACCATCTGGGGTTGGTGTACCGGCCAGGCGGGTACACAAAGTCGGAGTTAACCGGGCTTCTTCGGGTAAGGCACATGACTGGTCAGCCGGGTTATTTGGGGTAGGTTACACAAAAGGGAGTATTGGATATAGGATAAATCAGTATACGTTTCGCTTTCTTAGACACAATTCGCTTTCATTGGTTCACGGCAGAGGGCTAACAAGGTCCCCTCTTGCTGTTATTGGTTTGCCCGGGGAAGGTTAAGTTAACCCACCGGAAGTCCCCTGACCGGGAGTCGCGGCGTCTTCGTATACTCACCTCAAGTCGCCCGTGTTTTGAACACGGTATTACTTAAGTATTGGGAAGTGGTGACATTTTGGCCTTCTGTGGAAGAGTGTGGAGTTATATCTACCTTACATACACATTGGGATTCGCCCTTCATTGTTATTGGTTTAGCTGGCCGATTGATTATTCTCGGTCCAGCCGGCACTATACAAACTTCAAGTCTCTTATTGGTTTAGCTGGCCGATTGATTATTCTCGGCCCGGCCGGCACTATACAAAGTTCAAGTGTATTGCCAGACGAGCTCCCCGGTGACGATTTCCGCCCAGGAGCTACCCCTAGTCCTAATCCTCATCTCCCTATTTCGACGGATTTACCCTTTTCGCCCTAGGGTCCACCAAGAGAGCAAACCAGCCAGTACTGACGGGATACAAGGTGAGCTTTCAACATGGAACATCCGAGTCGTCACGATCAAGCAAATGGAAGTGACCGATCCAGCTGGCCGGATGCCGGATAGGATCATGACTCGGATGGACGGAGTACCCCCTCCGACAGTCAGTCGTCAGGAAGATTTTCTGAGAGGTACTGTGGTGAAGCGACTTGTAAAATAATGCAAGGTACTTTCCAAAGGGCGCATTCCGATTGGTGGAAATAAGGGCCAAGGGTGTAGGCACCGGATAGTCGCCGCCGAGGAAGTCTACAAGCGGCCAGGTGGCGCCAAGCTGGAAATCGGACCGGCGGGCCTGACAAAGGGGCGTGGATAATCGGACAGGCAGGCAGAGCAGACGGGAGGATTATGGATGTCTGACGGCCGAGGCGCGGATAGAGGACGGCCAAGATGGCGGACTGTTCGTGAGGATGGAATGAAGGGAGCCTGAAAGAAGAGGATTGTTCTAGTGGAAGGAGTAAGCACCGGGATCGTAGAAAAGGCTGCCAAGGGATTGCTAGCGTCAGCGGCCGAGAGGTGTGGATGGGTGGCTATCCGGCCGAGCCGGCCGGGTACAATGTACCATTCGGACTGGTACCATATGGTTCGGTGTACCGGCCGGGTTGGTACCATTTGGGGTTGGTGTACCGGCCGTACCGGTACACAGAGTCGGAGTTAGCCGGGTTGCGTTGGGTAAGGTACATGACTGGTCAGACGTGTTATTTGGGGTAGGTTACACAAAGGGAGTATTGGACATAGGATAAATCAGTATACGTTTCGCTTTCTTAGACACAAGTCGCTTTTATTGGTTCACGGCAGAGGGCAAACAAGGTCCCCTCTTGCTGTTATTGGTTTGCCCGGGGAAGGTTAAGTTAACCCACCGGAAGTCCCCTGACCGGGAGTCGCGGCGACTTCGTATACTTACCTCAAGTCGCCCGTGTTTTGAACACGGTATTAAGTATTGGGAAGTGGTGACATTTTGGCTTTCTGTGGAAGAGTGTGGAGTTGTATCTGCCTCATATACACATTTAGATTCGCCCTTCATTGTTATTGGTTTAGCTGGCCGATTGATTATTCTCGGTCCAGCCGGCACTATACAAACTTCAAGTGTCTTATTGGTTTAGCTGGCCGATCGACTATTCTCGGCCCAGCCGGCACTATACAAAGTTCAAGTATATTATCCAACGAGCTCCCCGGTGACGATTTCCGCCCAGGAGCTACCCCTAGTCCTACACCTCATCTCCCTATTGGACGGATTTACACTTTTCGCCCTAGGGTCCACTAGGAGAGTTAACCACCCAGTACTGACGGGTACACAAGGTGAGCTTTCAACATGCAACATTCGAGCAGTCGCGATCAAGCGGATGGAAGCGACCGATCCAGTCGGCCTCAAGCCGGATCGCCGCTTCTGCTCCGATTATAACCTTATCTGAATCAAAACCAATTATTGGTGGCACAAGCTCAGAAGATTACCGTCATAGTCAAGTATAGTATGATAATTGGCAGAATTACTATAATAATTATAAAAAATACACTTCCATAGACCTCAGCTTTCACTTTCGCCTTAGAAAAGTCCAGCTCAACTTTTCTACCGATTAAGTCAGGCGTAAGAGGAACTTCGAGTTCCGGCTCTGGCACATACAATTACTAGCAAAGCTTCCAATTATTCCAGAATTATCCGCCGCATGCGATTCAGGTAGCGATTTAAAAGAGTTTTCTAAGTTGCTAAGTTTACTCTATGCCTACACCATTGATATATTGCTACTATTTTGGTTCTATGTACCGTAATCCCATAGAATTTTTATCTAATACTAATTATCTTAATAAATATACTTATTAAAAGAGCTGTATTATTATTAAATAATTTATGAGCAAGCCAATAAAAGTTAGTCTGAAAAGTAAATATTTGTCCAATTTAGTTTTTTCTTCAGTAGAGCATATAATGGACACTTGTGAAAAAGCTTGGTTAGATTTTTGTAAATATTCAAGAAATGTTTCAAAACATGCCACAGTAAAATGGGCAATCATGACTCGGATTGACGGAGTACCCTCCGGTGTCAGTCGTCTGGGACCCCCGTGGGTGTTCGCGTCTCAGGAAGATTTTCTGAGAGCGACTACACCACAGATCCGAGAAATGACAGCAAAGCTTTCAGTGATCGGGGAAAAGGAAGGTTACTGAGAGCACCCAAGTCTTTCGGATTCGTCCTAAGCACGTCAAAATTTGAATCTGGACGCGTATCCAGCAATATGTTCAAGTCTCGTCCTCTGCATTTAGTAGCCTTAGCTCCTCCTCAAGCATACTCTTGTTACGCGGTTAGATCTTTGTACGAGCGTGTCCGTTTCTGGGATGACTTAAAAACCATCAAAAATTCGATGCCACCCTTGACTTTACCAATCGATCAATGGAACGCTGCATTGAACATTCGTATAGAGCGCACTTGTTCGTTACCTTGAAAAGCAATGCAAGCGAAAAGTTAGTAATACCCGTAAAAAAGAGAAAAATTCCATACATATATCAGACAAAATGATTGTAGCAATCTTCATTAGTGTCGTGAAAGCAACACATGACACATCACCAAAAATGTTGCCTCGCACTTTTTGGAATGCATGATTACTGCTAACATTAGTTATGCCGACACTAGCGCTATATCTTCCATCAGAACGTCCTCTGTATGAAGCGTCTGAACATGGCCCAACGTCGCAGATATAGGTGATCCGCTCAGGATGTCTAGATCTGCAACCCAAAAGTATATATTAGCATTGGCCTGTGCAGTGGACGGATTAATTTATTCATTTGCTGCTCAAAAATCGTAAGTGCCGGGTGTGTCGATATTAAAATCAGTCTTACCAATGAATTGGCCGAGCTAAGCCGCTAACAGCAAAACAGGGCTCTGTCAGCTAAATTAGGGAAAAACAATATCCTTAGTACATGAACAATACCTGGATGTACTCTATGCGTTTGGCGCCATACAGTTTTGCCGTTGATCTGCTCGTTTAAGATCACGTTATTTATCAGTCCAATCTACAGGTTGGTTTTTACAACTGGTATATATTGGGTGAGCCTATGGGTAATAATATAAATGGGCACCCAAAGCAAAATATATTCATTCTGTTATTCTGCTTCTGGCCGTTTTGAATCGTGTTGTCGCAGAATGCCAGCTACAAAACCGGTATTCGGTGTGCTCGTTGTGGAAATCTGCCTTTCTGTGATTTGTACGCCAACTAAATAAATCGAGGGTTACGGACATTATCGAGGGTTACATGACGTATTTATTTATTAAATAAGGTTCGCAAATGTAAATAAGCCTCTTAATCTGGCAGATTTACTATTCTTTTAGCAAAATTGGATGAATCTCACAATATATATGCACATATAAAGTGCTAGTGTAGCGGAATCAATGCCACTAATCCTCTTGTGTGTTATTATTCTTCAAAGAGTACAAAGGGTAAGGCTTCCTTATTATATATAAGAGGTACTTCTTATAGAAGGGTAAATGTACTGAGACAAGCCATTTACTCCAACACCTTCAACAGCCCATGAAACGACGTCGCTCGGTGCGGCTCAGGCTGACATAGGAGGTACTGTAGCTCTTCTTCTCACAAGCAATACAGTTTGCTGGACAAGCAGCCCAAATCTGATTGTCCAGCCACTATATTCATTTTCTCTTATCGTCGAATCACGAGCCTTAGAATTTGTCAGGTAGCTACTGCATAACAGTTTGCTTGTATCATGACTCGACATCAATCATGGCCCGTCCTGCTGCTTTTCGTAGCACTAGCATTGTCTTCGTGCATATTGAGTCTGAGATTTCAAAACCCTCGAATACTGAGTGCCAAGGATAAAGAACTGTACCAACGACTGTTAAAGGAGCAGGCAATAAATGGAACCGTTTGCAATGCTAGCACTACCACTACTTTTCTATCTCCATACTTATCCGCGTTACCCACCGTAGCGGGATTTCAAGGCTGTATCGCCACTAACGTGGCACGAATCTTTCCGGCACTTGCAGCCTCCAGCACAAAGTGCGATCTCCACACACTTGTTTCGTTCATGACGAAAGCTTTGGAAAACTCGGCGGAATTTTACAACGTCCTGCATCTTCTACTGCCAAGTTTTAGAAGCAGCTTTGATTCCAGCTCGGTAGACTTGTCCGCTTTGCTTTCGTCTTGGAGTCAAGACAGTTTCACATTGCAGGGATTCTGTCACGTCATGAATTCCCATGCAATGCCTTGTACTCAAGCTTTGCTACCAGAGCTGATCGCTCTATTTGAAAGTGGAGCAACGTGCTGCTCGGAACTTTACGATTACGTGGAACTAGCAAAACTTCTTGTTCCGACGAACCAGACACTAGAGCAAACAGTAATGGCTTTTATTAATGGTCTGCATGTGACAATGTGTACCACTATAACCTCGGAGAAGCAGCTCTGCTCGGTTCCGTTGAGTTCGTACCTGTCGAAAGCAGTGAGTAAGGACGAATCGTCTCTGCTTAAAGCTATTATCTTCCACGCAGGTGTGCCACTATACGCAGCGTCAACAAGTGATGTGTGTTCGTCTTTAGAGACAACAAGTTTGGCAAGTCAATTGTCTAGTAGCAACAACATTTCGTACTTTCGAGCATCGTGTTGCGCTTCAGGACTATCAACGCTTTTGCAGGTAATTGACGCTATCGTAATGCATGTGTCGGGCAATTCAATGGCCGAGTTGTTTAACCTCATGACGGGTTGTCAGACCGCTCCATCGCAATTCGAGCCCCTTACTCTACTATCCAAAGCTGTCACTTTGAATCTACCTGTACACGTCCGTCTTTCACGCTTACAAGCTCCGATTCAAAGTCGGACGCTTCATCGAGTCGTATAGCTGCAGATCACAAGACAATATCCGCTGAGAATGTCACATGCACGTTGGTGAAGCTCTGTGACAGCGACAACGTGTGCGGCGAGATTTGAGATTTGTGAGGTCGGAAGTGCTCTCATCGAGCCGTGGGTGAGACGTGCAATCCAGTACCAACGTAATTTTTCCTCCGTGGAACCCCTTTGTCACACCGAGATCCTAGGAGCGCATAAC
>MIQA02003996.1:0-34682 GCA_001887855.2 Sclerospora graminicola | reverse complement strand
CAAAAAGATGCTCGAGCCTTACCTCGTAGTCGCGACGTGCTGGAAAGAAATTGGACGCGCTGTAGAAGACATCGGAGATCAGGATTAAAACGGATACGTAACACATTGAGCTTAAGCCCGTGCGTAACACGTAGTCCGTGCATTCATCGGACGGTGGCTGCGGGATCGGTAGACTCGTCGCTCTTCCTTGGCTTGGGCACGTGGCATCCGCTTGCATGACAGTGGTGCCACCAAAGAGCACATGCACCTTGTGAAATGACCTCATATCGAGCTGCATTGCGAGACCTTCCGAACTACTTTTGATACTAACAGCTTCTTTCAGCTGTGTCACAGTATCTCCCGTCAATGCAGCTTTATTCAGCACCGCCGATCCGTCCAACACCAAGCAATCACAAGGAACCATGTTATCGTGATCTCCCTCCGTCTCTCGCTTGATCGAAATGACGTCACCCGACACAAAGCGATCGGAATGAACCTTTTGCCACGTGGGTTCACGGTAAATGTAGAATTCACGGGCCTTGTTCCCCATGTCACAAAACGTTTGGAGATTCTGAGCCGACTCATGACCGTCACGCCATCAAACATGAGAATCATTGCTAACGTAAACAGTGAATACTGCCAGTATTCGTCCAGCATGTAGAGACACACGCTAAAGATTTGAAATACTGTCAGTGATTCGAGCAGCTGCTGCTTAATTCTGTCGACAAAGTTGGGCTTGGGGATACTAAATTCATTCTTTCCATACAGCTCGAGCCGTGTTTCGGCTTCTTTTTCCGAGAGTCCTCGCGCGTTGGCATAAAACTGTAGCGTCTCGTTCACTGGCGCCTTGAGTTTACAAAAGAGCACGGTACTGTTATTTTATCTTCTACGGAAACGTACTTATGTTTCTGAAAGATAAAATACGGCTTTTAAACGGTTAATGTACCGCCACGAGGCCTTGTGATCTCAATGATGCTGCTCTTGCCTTTGAACAAACGCGGCATAACCATTTCAAACGTCGCGTCGTCAAGAGAAGACACGGGGGTATACCTGATAAACTCCTTAAAGCGGACCGACCAGACCTGGAACAATAACATGAGGCCATGGATCATAACTGTACCCAAAAGGCACAGCAACGGCACAGTGGCAGACAGATACGGGTTGGGCAAGAACGGAGTCTCTTTCTCTTGCTTCATCATAGCTGTATAATTAATTTCTGGTTGATCAATAGGCTCGCGCACGACGCTTTGGGACAACATCGCAGCAGCCAGACCCCCATCATCGCCTGACGTACCGGTATTTCCTCCATCGACGATCACAAAACCTGCTTCTTCCATCTCCTTCATCGCTTGAGCATACGGTTCACCAATACTCAAGTAGCAATAATAAAGCGAGTACGCGTACAGGACCAAGAAGGGCAAACGCTCGAGTTCATACCCCCGATTCATGGGATTGACATGACGTTTGTGCAGCGATAGCTTGCGAATGGATTTTCCTGTCCATTGAGGCGGTGTAGTAGACTTCCCCATCGTTGGCAGGGGTTCTTTTTTTCTCTTAAAGGAGGGCTACTACGTTGGCAAAATCGAACACGAAAGCGGAACGTGAGGCATTGAAAAGAACACATCTGCAAAAATTACACCTAGATTAGCGAATTTTCGGGTATTTTTTTTCTTAATAACAAACCTAGCCCTTTCAGTATATTGAAGACGCTA
Organism: Sclerospora graminicola; assembly: GCA_001887855.2. Classification (NCBI taxonomy): domain Eukaryota; phylum Oomycota; class Peronosporomycetes; order Peronosporales; family Peronosporaceae; genus Sclerospora; species Sclerospora graminicola. Next base: position 32,991 of record MIQA02003996.1, on the reverse strand, counting down.
AGGACTCGTAGATGCCATACTTACCTCAAAATAAAGTCGGTTATGGTCCGAATTCCTTTCACCAACTTTACTCCAAATATAGCGATGTACCGAAAAACTTCCAATAGAGCGCTCCAGAAGTAGTACCGTACTTGGTTCTCCTTATTCAACCACCATAATAACAACAATTTACTGGTACCGTAACACTTCACATTTTAACACTCCTTCTTGATATGAATTCTGTCATCACTTCAAACCAACTTCTTAGCGTAATTCGCTCAATCTTGGATACGGAATGCTTTAGCAAGTCTGCTAGTATTTCTTGTGTAGGAACGTAGCTTGCGTCGATTTCGCCATCTTTTAACTTGGAAACAATATGTGTATCCACATGTTTCATTTTTGAGCTTCCTTCCATGCTCTTCATCATCTTATTTGCAGCTTGGTTATCCATAAGTAATGTCATAAGACGCTCGACTTTTAAGCCTATTTCTTGAGGCAATTCAAGGAAACCCAACGTTTCCACTTCAATTTTTGGAGCCGCATCAAATTTCGCTTCCATTGGTGATAGCGAAACTCCACCTTGTTTCTTGCAAGTCCAGTTTAAAATTATACCATCCATTAGTACGACGCCCCTGTTGTTGACTTGCATTCATCCTTGGATCCAGCATAGTCAGAGTCACTGTAGGCTTTTACAGTCGTGGTATATTCAGCATTTTTTTATGTTTCCACATGTAATTTCATATGTTTGGAACCCTTCATGATTCTTTTCGCCAAATTCCATTCGATTTGCTTCGGTTCATGTGTTCTTCTTGTGGCTTTATGCACCGCGTAGGATATGTCAGGTCTAGTGCAAATGGCATATCCATAACAAGCTGCCAATTAGTGATTGAAACAAGTCCTGATTTTGTCGCATAGACCCCACCTACCCAGCACAGATAGGAAGTGGATCCGGGCTTACACGACAAACTTCTGCAAATGCAAGTTTTAAGAACTATGGTCCCACCAGGAGGTAACCCTGGCGAGGAACGTAAACCGCCTGATAAGCCTACTGGGGGGGAGGGGGAGAGAACCTTCCCTCAGCTAAGCAAGAAGAGCATGAAAGCCGGGACATCGATGGGATAGTCCCGGAATCGCCTGAAGACGAGGACTGTCAGGAGGAGAACACGTGTGCGTCTAACAACATGGCCACCGCGAGAGACACGGCAGTGATAGATCTTACAGAGGATACGTCTAGTGAGACTACTCAGGAAGCGACTGATATGGATGGAGTAGTCGAGCCGACTGATGGCACGAAGGTAGACGGGGGTGTCGAAGGTCAATTGCTGTCAAAACGAATACTCCTAAAGAACTGGCTCTAGTCCTGTTTCACACACTGAAGGATGCAGAACAAACCAGACCACGATTACAAACGTGGCTGGATCTAACTCATCAATTTTCCAGGGATCATTTCATTTCATTAAACGCACGCAACAAGGGGAAAGCAAGCGGGAGCGAAGAAGGTAGAATTGTCAAACTCTGAATTGCTAGCGAAGGTCAAATCGATCAGCTATAATCAATCGGATCACTGCCTCCACTTACACTTCCTAACACGGGAAATTGCAAAACGTTATGAGGCGGTCAGTGTTCCGTATCATAAACAAATTCATGGGTTACGAAACTTACATACAAAAGAAAACTCTGACGAACCGGTGTGAGCCAGAAAAATAACAGGAGCGAGCAATGGAATGGGGTTCCGGCCGGATTACGTGATCATCTTGCGCAATGTAACGCGTAACATTGATATTATGAAATTGCACGGGTTTTTACAGTCGATAATAACTGTAGATTTCCGCTTTGAGGAACTTGACTCGGGAGGACCACTATCGGCAACGTTTCTGGACTGGGAAGTTTTCATCGAAGCTAGTGGGTGTCCAGGGAAACTGCGGGAAATTTGCCGATTATTATGGTGTGGACACATCCTTACTCTGGAACATCCAAGCACTAGGGGTAAACTTCATTGTCTGCGGTGTGATGAGGCTGGACATCAAGTCAGAGGATGTTCAGTTACACAAAAGAATTTATATGGGGAAAATAGTCTTACGGTCACGGTAGAAGAGGCGGAATTGATCGACACGCCAGATCTGATATTTGACAGCATGAAGACGATCATGAAAGAAGCCAGGGAAAACTGTGTCAAGCAGGATAACTTGATTCGGGACCGCCGGCAACAGGAACAAGCCAACACGAAAACCAGCAATGGGACGGAAAAGGCAGCGGACACAGTAGTACCGACTACGGAGATTGTGAAGTCTCAGACCACCACATCAGGGCAGACTGGACCGGATGGCCCCGCCAAGGCTAAAGCTGAGGTAACTGGTAAGGTCGCTGATACCGGGGAGGACTGGATGACAGTGACGAAAAAGAAATATGGGATACCAGTAGGAAATAGTGGTCAGGTTCAACCTGGGACGGGGTATAGTAAGCAGAGCCAACCGCTGGCTAAGCCGGAAACGGTATCATCACTTACTAACGTTAAAAGGTCTTTACGTAGTGCAGACACCAAACCGGATAAAGAAAAATCATTGGAGGAGACAGCTGAACCGGAACTGGAACCTAAACCGCTTCAAAACAAGAGTAAACCAGCACCCAAGGAGGGAATAAGTAAACCGCGGGTAAAGACAGGTACCCACGGTAGACAAAAGGCGAACACTGACCTACTCGTGGTGGAGGCGCAAGTTAAAGCGGAGCTAGGAAATCTAACGCAGATACTCATACACCAGGAAGGTCCACTTCAACCATTCAACTGGGACGCCGAAAAAGACATAATGACGATGGATTGCAAGTTGAATGATGCGTTACTAGCCATGGGGCTCCAGCAAGTGGAAACCCCACCTACTGGAAATTGTCAGGCGTATAGTATTGTATAAGCACTCTTCAACTCCTCCCTGGAGGAACACCCCAATGTACTCGAACAGGCCACTGCTTGTCTCAAAAGAGGCTGTGTAACAAGAGGACTGATGGACTTCAACGCAAAGTTTCCGGCGGGAGTACGAAAACAGACGCTTAGAAGTCTAGGCAGACGCTATAACAAAATGGCCGCGAAACAATCGGAGCTTGAGTTTAAAGAGTACCTGCACGACTACGGAAACAGCTCTTCCAAACTAGATGCCACGGTAAGTAGCCAGAATTGGGGCAGTAATGACACGTTAATTTGTTTAGGAACACTACTGCAAAGGCACATCTATGTCATCAGCGTTGAAGCGGTAAGTGGGAAGCTCGGCGCGATTCACTACGCACCGGAAACGCGTGTGCTACAAAGGAAGAAATTTGCTACTTGCGGTGAATTTCCTATTTCGTTGACACATTGTATTCATGAGGTGATCCGGTTAAAGGAAGAAGCGAAAGCGACCAGAGGTAAGCTGCCGTTGGTGATACATTTTGAAAACGTACACTATAAAGCGTACGTCCACGGCTGGAGAGCCAGAGAAGACAGTATTGAAGGAGCTATAGAGAAACCAGATGTAGTCACGAAGAAGTCGAAAGCAGGCGCGGACGTAAACCAAAGAACCCAGGAGGTGGACGAGGCAACAACGGTCGAGCAGCGGTTAGTAGTGGGGGGGGGTCCAGTGGACAAGCCGCCACCCGATCTGTCAGCAGGAGAACTGATCAGAGCGCAAGTGGATCATTTGTTACGAATGGATGACGGGATGAAGCATGAATTACTCAAATTTCTAGCGGAGACAGTGACATACCTACCGGAACAACGCCAGGAAGAATTGCTGAGAGCAAATATTCGGGAAGAGAATGTGCGCAGAATCCTGTCAAGCACGTATCATATAGCCGAAGCGGCATTATTGGACTGGCATAACTTTACTTTTGGTACGTATGCGTTAGAGGATCAGCCGGTACAAGACAAAACACAGGACAAGCGCAAGTCTACCATGGAGACAGAGGGCAGGGACACCAAAACTAACGAGATAGTAGATGCAGAGCAGAAGAGGACTGGGAAGAAGAGGGCTGTGGATGAGACATACACGTCGACTAATGAAGGGGCAACGGTAGTTGCGGCAACAGTCAAGCGGGAATTGTTTGCGACAGGTCGAACGGAGCAGATGGAGATAGTGCAAGGTGACGACCTGGACAGTGTTGCAGAACAACTATGGAATTCGATGACCCAGGTATGGCCACATCAATAAGATGTCCCCTTTCCGAAATTCGACCCGACTTCGAGAGAGTGGACGAAAGCGGCTAAGAAGGATCGTCTCGCCTTAGTACAACTAATGGAGTACTTTAACAGTCCGCACCTTATAATCTCAAGATTGAGCAAGGATGTTATTGGAGAACTGGCTAGAGATTGGAGAAGACAATACTGGGAAGCCATGATAACACTTGGAACGTCGACGGGGGCGTATCCGGACTTAGAGAAGATTCTGACAGACTGGGCACACAGAGTAAGTCTTATGCAAGGTGAAAGCCAACGGGAAGTGCTACGGGCAAGTGGACAGCATTGGAAAACTCTCAAAGAGCATAAATACGGGAACAATGCTCTCTGGAAGTTGGGTGGGTCACATCGTCACTATTACTTTGCACTCATATTACTCTGTGCACACGTGTATGGCCAACAACTAGCAGCGTTGACCGGGGAGGCGGCACTACCTCAGGAGACCCGATATGGGTCAAAATTAGACGATTCCAGATGGCACGTGTGCGAGTGCCCCAGTTTCAAGTACTGGCAAAGCAGTTGGATTTAGACGACGGCTCTGTGTGGAAGGATATTACCACGTATTTCTTATCAGCTATTACTAATGTTTCTATGCAAGACAGGAAACCGGAACAGGTGAATATGGAGAGTCGGAGTACAGGTCAATAAGGAGGTGCGCAAGCGCCTCACTGCTACCGAGGGCACGCCACGAGATAGCCAGGATGAGGACCACACACAAGTTTTGATGGAAGCAATGGATTTTTACAGCAAGATGACAGTTGCCTCTGTGGAAACGCACGACCATATCAAACAAGGGCTGGGAAAAGCCAAAGGAGACTCAGATTTTTGGCTTATGACGCAGAGTGGAAGGGGTTTTTCGGTGGGAACACGACACTCTTGGTTACAATCGTGGAGAAATTTACCGGTCATGAGACGACCTCTGTGTATATTTATCCAAGAAACGCATATTACAAGTACAGAGGAAGCGCACGACCTTACCAAGCAGTTGGAGCGCATGTGGAACGACACAGATGCGGTGCACCGTCTGGCGTTTTGGAGCGTCGCCCAGAAGAAAACTGGAGGGGTAGGCATGTTAGTCACCCCAATGCCGGGTTGGACATTCAGACCATGGAGGAGACGGTTATGGTCGGAACGCATACTGGCACTTCAAATGAATGATTGGAAATTTGTAAACATTTACGCGTCTTTAGTAGGCGATGGAGAACGAGCTATTTTCTATCGGAGCTTAAGGGTATGGAAATTAGAGCAGCATTCAAGAGTAAATTTGGGTGGTGATTTTAATTGCGTCGAAACGCCCACACTAGATCGGACGGGTCCAAATCACAAGCACACTACGGAAAGTCCAGAATTGTCCAGATTAATTGGTGTGTGGAGATTACAAGATGCAGCGTTAGTTCAATTCTCTTCCTGGAAAATAGAAGATATAGAAGGTTCTCACGATTTTACGTTTTGGAGGGGTGAATCTGCCAGCAGAATCGACAGATTTTATATCTCGGAAGAGTGGTATACGTGGGTACAGACGGTAAGAACAAGCAGACCGGGCGTTCCGTCGGATCACGAACAAGTGGGTATTCATCTGTGTAATCATCAAGAAGAACACAAGAACACAAGGAACAAACACTTTCGTCTACAATATCCAATTCGTGGGGCTGGTTTGAAAAAAGCACAAGAGGAGATTAGTGAGATTATGGCTGCTTCACCCTTCTATGAACAGGAGGGTGTAGCCTTTTGGGACAGGGTCAAGGACTTGTGGGTAGCTGCAATCATCCGAGTCCGGAACCGGGTTGCGCAACGTCGAAGGCGTCATGTGAAACACCTCGAACAAGCTCTATACGGGCGCACCACAAATAGAGAGCAGATTTTACGTATCACAGAGAATGAAGTGGCCAAGTTTAATCAGGTAAGAATAGCGAAAAGGCTAGACCGGTCTAACGAAAATATTCGATGGCTGTTCCAGCGTACGGCGACGTGGGAAAAGGATCAACGTGTGGATAATATCATCATAGAAGACCCTCACTTTGACAACACATCGGATATGTCAATTCCAGATAAGTTCGCGTGGATGTGGTAGAAAATTCTGGGAAGAGTCCATCGATCAATAGCGGTAAACGATGTGACCGAGAAGCTTCTCTCCTTTGTGACAAACTGGTCGAAGCGTCAAGTATCTCACGTAGAAAATGACAGGCTAATGGCACCAATTGAAGCAGAAGATATCAAGTTTGCAATAAAGAGACTGGAAAGGAGAAAGGCGGGCGGACCGGACGGACTTAATAACGATTTTTTTAGGACTTTGCGGACGACCTAATTTCGGAGCTTCTGAAGGTGTACAATGATGTAATGCAAGGATCACCACCACCAGCATCATTTTTGGAGGCGGTAATTATCCCGCTAAAGAAAAAAGGTGCCGACTAACGCAATGGATTATCGGCCTATCTCTTTGCTTCAGACGAGCTACAAGATTTTTGCAAAGATTTTGGCGACGCAATTACAAAGGTTTCTAGGACGATTAATTGGTGATTCGCAACAAGGGTTCGTCCATGGGAGACGGATGGATCGAGCAGTCGTGATGATGATGGAATTGCTAAGGCAGCAGAAGGACACAGAATAAACAATACAACGGGATGGTGGAGGTATTTTATTAGTGGATTTTGCGAAGGCTTACGACACCGTTGATAGACAATACCTTTTGACGACGCTGGCGAGGTTTGGTTTTTCATCAAGATTCATAGCACTGATGAAGGCTCCACATCGGCAAGGTTTCTCGTAAATGGACAACTTTCGGAGCCGCTGATGATTAAATCGGGTATCCGACAAGGGTGCCCTCTGGCACCCTTACTGTTCATTCTAGCAGTGGAGCCTCTGGGTATGGTAATAGAACAACACCCAGGTATTCAAGGCTTCACGATCAACGGGGACATTTCGGGACGGACAAACACCTTTTCGGCATTTGTCGACGACTCCACGATATTTTTTTCAAAAGAGGATCACGTGGAAACGGCACTTGCAATACTTGAGAGGTTTGGGAAACTATCAGGTTTGAAAATGCAACCAGCAAAAAGCCATATTCTCTCTCTGGGAAATGTTTCTCAACGGGTTTCTCGCTTTGGAATTCTGGTGGTGAAAGAGAATGACACTGTTCGATATCTTGGGTATCAAGTAGGTAAGCATAATCTTTCTGATACCAACTGGGCAGAGCGAATCCAAGCGATTAAGAGAAGACTACTCACAGCGACTACATGCGGGACATCAGTAGCGGAAAGAGTCACCTTATTCAACGCAATCGCCTTGCCAGCGATCCTTTTTACAGCAAAAGTCTTCGAACCGGATCAACAGACATATCGGGAGTTAATCCATCTTCAGAAGAAATTCAGATATGGAGTAATCAAACGTCGAACGACCCAGGCAGCCACAAGATCTCACCGCATCTCTTGTTTATCCCTAAGGCAGCGGGGGGCCTGGGTCTGATTTCGATTCCTGTAGCTACCCACACGCTGGCAGTCAAGGAAGCAACGATGTGGCTACTGGAACCCAGCGACCGATACACTCAAGCTTGGCGAAATTGGTGTAAATTGTTCCAGCCGGATAATACTAATTTCTGGGTGTCTCCATGTAGGGCAAGCAGTGTGAGGAAAACTAGAGGGAGAGGGCAGAAGGTGTCACCAGTTAATCACCATTTATCGCGTTCCTTAGGACCATCCCCGGAGGAAATGCCTCATCTACAAAGGTACATTGTATCCAACTTAGCAGATTTACGGATGAAATGTAGCACACAGTTCAAGGACCCGAAGGTTATCCTGTATCCTGGGGATCAAGTCGAAGAGCATGCAGATTTGGATTCTTTAGCCTGGCATGATATGGGAAGAGATTCGCTCATAGAGTTTTGGGGAACTATCCTGTCGTGTATCAATCCCTGGATTGTGGATGGGACAGCTGCCTCTCTAACCCCACTACAATATGCTAGACTGCCACGGATAGCTATTCGAGACCTCCACATCAAGAGAATCGCTCGAGCTACATTCCAATGGACAGTACAAGGAAACGGTATTGCGGGTCACTCTAGAGCGAAAGTAGGACGCTGGATTCTAACCATCATACTGAGAGTGGGGGTAGGCGATGAGATAGGCAAGGCGGGGCGACTCAAATTGCTGTATACACAGGACCAATGGAAGACGGTAGTGTGGGAAGCAGTCAGAGCTAGGTGCGTGTCGGGCATCTGCCAACGAACAGGACAAGAGTGGACATTTTGCCAGCGGGAAGACGGAATTCATTAGGATGAGGTTGACGCGAAAAAGGATACACAATGCAAGAGAGTTTCCGACGGAGCCTTTGTTGGATCTGAGGTGACAAGAGGCATCGTATTTGCGGCACACCCGAGTCTACACACTTATCCCTGGACGGTGAAGGAAGGGATAAAATTTTGCTTGGTGAAACATTGGATTCGGAGGACGTTTAGAGGCCTATACTACCGTGCATTAACAAATGCTTTGCCCGGGTTGAGAAAACGATGGAAAAAACGCCTGGACGAAACAGGCTGGAACCTAAATGTACAGGAACAATCACGAAAGGAGTTATGGAGTCACGATCACATGCTTTCCGACTATCAACTTTGGAGTATCTACAGGGCAGCAACGTTTCAATTAAATGTCTATTACGATGGATATACAACGCAAGGCGGTTGTGCGCTGGATAACCAGTGTACTACACCCGGGAAAGGGGTCACACATATTGTGTGGGGGTGCAGTCGGGCCAAGCAATTTTGGTCCAGACTACTATCATGTTGGAACGGTATGCGGGTGGACGACACCGCCCTGGAACATTATCGAAGGTGTTTTGCTGTGGGAAGAGCGCCAGAAATTTTGGTTTCGTTAATGAATCGATTAAGGACACGATGTGGGCACCGAGCAGGTGACTGCAGTATCGCTTTGGAAAGATTGTGGAGATGAGTTTGCTTGATAGGGATCACATGGTTATGGCTGGTGAGAAATGAAAATGTACACAAGGAAGTTCACAGGAGCTCGCAGGAGCAGCTGCAGATGATTTGATCGAAGACCATGAAGCAGTTGTTTGCAGTTGCTTACTACGAGAGAAGTCGGACGGCAACAAGATTACGCGGAATACAACTGCAGATCGGGTTACAAGATGGAATCCAAGAAGGGTCAAGTGATGGACGTATGGAGTTACTACCTATTAACCAGGAAACTTGTTCATCAGAGACAGAGACGGGATTAGATTTCGCACTTAAGGAATTTATTGTAGCTAATAGTTAATAACTAAATAGACTGCGATTGAACAACAACTAGTGATTGAAACGTCTTGACAGATATTTTACCGTCTTTCGGTAAAGCTTCGCTTTCACCAAGGTTCAGGTCTTCGTATTCTTGGCTTATCGGGACCTTCACTGGATTATCATCCTTTAAGGCAAAGTCTTCAAGTATGACATTTATTGCCTCTTGATCCAGCGTATATCCAGTGTTTTCGTCAACCAAAACTCGCATTCCAAGAATTTTGACACTTTTCCGGGATTTTTTTTATCTCAAAAACCTTCATGTCTTCAAAATATTCGTCAACCAGGCTTTCTTTTGCTCCGGTTACGAGTAAATCATCCACGTAGACGCCTACAATCACCGTGTCGTGATCGGTTGATTGCACCTAGATGAACATGTCCGTCATGCACTGCGAAAACTTTAATTCAATCAATTTTCCATGCAATAATCGGTTCCATAGACGCCCTGCTTGCTTAACCTCATATAGAGTCATCTCGAGCTTCAAATCACGTCCTGTAACTTGAGAACCCTTCGATTCATCTTCCGTAAGCGCCATACCTTTCGGTATGTGTAGATATATGTCGTGTTCATCTTCATACGCTTTTACGTAGGCGTTTGGTATATCACCATGTTTTGCAGGAACTTTCCACTTGCAAGCCAGACCAAGAATTAATTTCACCGTACCCATTTCTATAACAGCGGCAAAGGTTATTGTGTAATCAATTCGACAACGCTGCTCGTTTCCACAAGCCACCAATCTTGTCTTGTATCGTTCGATATCTCCACTTGTCTTGTATACCCACTGGGTATGTAATGGTGTGTAATTTTTTGGTTTCTCGATAATCTTCCACACCTCGTTGTTTTCGAGAGCCGTAATTTCTTCTTTCATAGCTGTGATCCACTTCGATTTGTCTGCACTCTTCATTGCCTGTGCATAGGTTTTAGGATCCACTTCACCAACGAAATTAACCATGCCCAAATCAGTCGTTATATCGTCTTTTGACTTGGTTTCTTCGTTTACATTCGTCTCCGAAGTCTTAGGTTTTGCGGAGCTTCTTGTTTCGTGTCTCTCTCGCTGCCAAGGCTTCTTCGTTTGGGATTTCTTGCTCTTATTCTTGCGTTGATCCTTTTCTGGTTCTTGTGCTCCTTCTAACTGTTGGTCTTCTTTTAATTCACTTTGAATCTGTCGGTTTGTCTTTCGTCTAACGTTTCAATGTTCTTGATATTGTTGAGTGATGATAACCTTCTTGTCCAACATGAGATACGCCTTGAAACCTTTAGTCTCTTCGCTTTTACCGACGATAATTCCAATTTGGGGCCTATGGGCTAGGCAAATCTTTCCCCGGGTTTCGATAAACCGTGCATGGGGATTCAAAAACGACTATACTTCCGAGTTTTGGCTTCTGTCCACTTAATAATTTGAGAAATGATAGGTGCTTGACGCTCGCGCTTGTGGGACTTCGGTTGATGATGTAGGCAGCATACTGTACTGCATCTCCCCAGAATGCTAGACTTAGGCCGCACGAAAAAATCATGCACCGAGACATATTCATAATGGATCGATGCATGCGTTCTGCTTTTTCCATTGCTAGATTGATTTTCAGCCTCGCTAATTTGTCTCGATACTCCTGTGCTCTTACAAAAACCGTCAAGGTTCTTATATTCAAAACCTCCGTCGGTGCGTAAGATATGCACTTTACAATTAAATTGCCTCTCGAAAAATGCCAGGAAGTGCTCGAACTTCTTGGCAGCAATACTTTGCTCTTCGCAAGGAAAACCCGCACATAGTTCAACTTGAAATCATGCCTGTTTCCGAAGCTGTCTCTTTGAGTTGTACGTCCCTTGAGACCAGAACAAATTACACTCCCAATTCGGTCCGTTGGGGCGTTGTCGCCGCTATCCTTCTTTGACCTTGGGTTCTTGGTTTGTTTTCCTTGTGCACAGGTCATACAGTTCAATCTTTTCGAATCCGTTAATTTTATTCCACTTCTAGGGTCCTTCGGCAACTTTTCCACGGCGTCGTAACTTAGATGATCTAATCGTGCATGGAAATGCATAAGAGTACCCTTTTGCACGCAGGGGTCACTCTCGGTTGCCTTGTCGCTTTCCTGTATGATCGACATAATTGAGTCCCGATCGTAATTTATTGGGACGTCAACTATACCTTCAACTGCAAGCACCTTGTTCACCATTTTTATGTCGAATATGTGACGCTTGCTGTCACGGTGCCTCATCACTCGTCGTCCATCGACGTACACCATTACACATCCCTTCTCCTCTAGCATTACATATGATAAGATGTTTTGCGAAAGGTTCTCCACGTCATATACATCCATAATTTTGATGGTGTGTACGGTTTGGTTTGACATCACTTGTGCTTGAACCCATCGCTTCTTGGGATACCTTTAAGGTTTGACCATCTGCTTGGAAACACGTCCGTTAACTCCTTCTGCATCTCGCAGGTAAGTTTCGTCATTAACTTAGTGCATACTTGCACCACTGTCAAGTATCCACTTGTTATCACTTGAATCATTTAAGTCTTTGGTAATTGCGAGCGTGAAGTCAATTTTATTGCTTGTTTCGGCCTTCTTTTTTGGTTTCCTTGAGGTTTTCCGGCATCTCGAAGATCCATGGCTTATCTTGCCAGTTTGTGCATTTCTTGTCCTTGGGTTTGTCTTCTACGTAGTCGATTGCGTCGTTTCCTAATTTAGTTGATTTTATAGCATTCATTTTCAATAGCAGCTGTGTAGTAAAAAAAGGATTACTCTGAACAATCTTGTATACCCCGCACTGAGAACCGGTTAGTAATCTAATGCGTGTGAGATAAACTTAGTGGTTGCCGGTTAGTGCAAATACCAAGAAGTAGAATGTGTGTGCGTACGACTAGCGGCCTGACGTGTTAGTGACAGCCGCGACGAAGTCGCTCATGTCCGAAGTGTTGATCCACGTGTTCGTTAAAATTGAAAGTAATATTATAAAAAGTTAAAAAGATTCCTAACTTGACGTTTGTATGCATATGAATTCACGGTAGCTTTGCAAATTGGAAGTTTAGCAAAAAACGTTTAAAAAAACACTTGAATTTCCAACACTCCTTCCAAAACAACCGAGAGTTCAAAAATCATGATGTCGTATCCAGCAACAATCAACATCAATCATCATCAATTCATTACAGCACCATTGATTTACATCAATCCACTTTGAAATCTTAACCCTTCAATCCTTGGTGCACTTCAACGCTTTCACTAGTAAATCCATAACGGTATATATGTCTTCGTTTCCACATTAAATTCCGGGAAAATCTCCTTCAAACGCTACGCATCTCTTCCGTCGACTGCATCAGCAATAAAGTCTTCTTCATAACCACGGCGAAAGTCTCCTTCGACCTTCATGCTGGATATTTCATTCACATTTTATACTTGTTTGAAAACCAGTACTTGCTTTTTTTCGCGATCGCGAGGTTCCACTCAAATTAATCGCATTCTCTACATGTTTCTCTTTCAATCCATCTACCAATCTCTGCGAAACTTCCACTCGCCTTTTCCACGCCTGCTCTTCATTCTTCATAATGTCCCGAGAAACATCTACTTCTCCCATCTCTTGATTCTGGGGATCATATCTACAATCTTCATCTCTATCAGCATGTCCTTGGTCAACCTTCGCGGCAACCCGTTGTCCAACCACGTCGATTTCTTAGCTCGCTTGCTGTCCCGACTTAACAACTGTCTTGGAGTTCAAAACATGCTGCGTTGCTCTAAGACGTGAGATTCCTTTCCCCAGATATCCCGAATACAAGTGACTGTCTCCATAATCAATCGAAACATTGAGAATAAATTGTTTTTCCTGACATACGACCAGTTTTTCACGTAAACCATTTACAATAAAAGATTGGGTTTATCCACCGCCACTTCCTCGAGAAAAACTGTTCGATCTTGTCGTTTTCAATGAGTTCTTTACAATCCAACCATGCTCGTCAGTCATTAAATCACAAACTAACGGTACACCCGTCCAAGCAGTTGCGCCTGACTTGATCTCTTGATCCCCCAGCTGAAATTCCCTCGCAGCCCTAAATTGGCTTGTACCTTTCCCCTAACTTCCGAGGAATATCCCTCGTGCTCTCCAACGTTAGCCAATTCATCCATCAACACTTGATTTTCAGGTCCTCTCGCTCGCAACTTGTAGATATCAACCACCAGCTCTGGACGCTGATGGTCCTTAAAAAACTCAAACTTTCCTTTTGATCCGAAGTCGCATCTTTCAACTTCTTCGTTACCTGTTGATACCAATTCTCCGAGGACTTGAACATCTCAAACTTGTGCTTGCCACTGAGAATGCGCTGTGTCTGCCGCATATTCCGCTCTTCTTGACCAATCACGCGTCGTGTAAAGTGCTGCACGAGTTTCTGAAGATCCGCCGTCCGTACCGCTTGTTTCACGAGTCGATTCGCTTCGACTTTTTTCCGATTCGAGTGGCCATGCAAGGAATCCAAGACCCAATTCCCCGCTTCGTTCATGATGTCGATAATCTGCCGCTTCTTTTCTTCCCGTTTCGTCTCTTCGTCGGCTAAAAGCCTGGTTTCCGTATCGATTATTGCGTATTCTTGCGCTCTTCTTCCAGGATTTTAATACGCTGGTTCATGCGTTCCAACAACGACGTGCAGAGCTTGTTTCTGCTTCCGGCCGCTTGATTGTCCAATTCCTTTTGAAACTGCACACGGCGACGTCGAACTTCATTCATAAACTCATCACGCTTGTCCACTTGAGCATCGCCCCCTTCTTGAAGCACGCGCTTGTTGCTGTCTTTTACTGCTTCCAACTCGCTCGCTCGTAGCTTCATATCCGCTTCTCATCCATCCACATAATCGGGCGTAATGGTCAAAGTATGGCGGGCTTCATCGAGCGCCTTCTTGCAATCTTCTCGGTGTTCATCAAACAATTTACAGTCTGCTTTGCGCTCGTCCGTAAAAGATGCACGTTTAAAGAGCAACATGCGCTTGGATTTTTTCTGGCGATCCAATTGATTGCTAAATATCTCGGTCCGTTTCTTGCCACGACTAATCCGCGCCGTATGTTCAACCAGCCGTGATTTCGTCGTATTGATTCGCTCCGTTTGCACCACCCGCCATTCTTTCTTATACTCTTCATCCAGCGCTTGATGGCGCGTCCGACGCTGCGCAAAGGACCTCGTACGCACATGAATCTCCGTCTTGAAGTCCAGGAGATTCGCTTCAATCGTTTTCACCTTCTTTTGCCGTGCTTCTTGGACTACTCTTGCTAGGAGACTTTGAAACTTCCTGCCCTCTAATGTCTGGACTCCCTGCATCCTCTTCTTCCGCAACCTTTTCCTCCCTAGCGATCTCCGCTAATCGATCAGCCTCTTCCTTGCGCGCGATCGCCGCTAATCAATTATCCTCTTCCTTGCGAGTGATTTCCACAAATCGATTAGCCGCTTCCATTATAGCCATCATTTCTAAGCGAATAGCTGCTTTCTCACGATCAAACTCTTCAAAGCGAGCAATACCATTTAGCTGACTCCGATTTTCAATGAAGGTACCAGCGTACCAACTACTTCCCCGGCCAATGCCGTTCACGGCACTACCAAACGGCCCATGATTTTCTAGTGATCTTCTAAATTCACTCTTGTACGTTTCAAACGATGTCCGACGTGCCGACTCTCGCAATTGTGCTTCTTCTAACGCCGTTACGCGCTTTTCCAAACATATTGCCCTTTCCCAGAGCGAATCCCGCTACATATTCTTGTCTCCTTCCATTCCCACGAGAAATACCAACGAGAAAATAAAACAAGAATAAGCTTCAAAAACTACCCTTCCAAAACAAGGGGACTTTCACGTAATCGAAAATAACCACAAGGGAACTTAACAAACTTAAAACTTCGGTCTTGAGCCCCGTAAACTTGGGCTCATAACCTGTAGGAAAAAAAGGGTACTCTGCACAATCTTGTATACCCCGCACTGAGAACCGGTAGTGGTAGCCGGTTAGTGCAAATACCAAGAAGTAGAATGTGTGTGCGTACGACTAGCGGCCTGACGTGTAAGTGTCAGCCGCTAGGAAGTCGCTCAAGTCCGAAGTGTTGTTCCACGTGTTCGTTAAAATTGAAAGTAATATTATAAAAAGTTAAACCTTAATAAAAAGATTCCTAACTTGAAGTTTGTATGCATATGAATTCACGATAGTTTTGCAAATCGGAAATTATAAATATATACATTTATATTATTTTTATTTTTATAATTTTAATATCTAATTATTTTTTAAATTTTTATAATTTAAAAATATTTTCAAAATATGTTTTAGCAAAAAACTTTTCATAAAAATACTTTAATTTCCAACAAGCTGCAAACTGACAGAGTTGTTCTGCTTGCCTGAGGAAATCGGTTTTAGTATGATCGAATTTCGACATTAAGATAGTCTTCAGTTCACGTGAAGCATAGTGAACAATGTTTCTAGAACCGAAGGTTCGCTTCCACTGACTGCTTCCGAGACAGCTACCAAGTAGAGGTAGTGTTCATTCCAGTTGCGCTTTGGGTGCTTCATGCTGGTAAAAAGTTTCATTGATTGTGCCGGTGTTATTGTCGTGTTGATTGCGTTAAGCATTTTATTCATAATGTAAACCAGAGTGGGTGATTCATTCCGCAATGAATCGACTTGACGCTGATAGCAAATCGACCTTGATATCTTCACTCCACAGGTTTCCGCACGCAGATTCCGCGATTGAAATCTGTCGGATAAACCTGGTTCCCCATTGTTTGAAACCTGCGCCTTGGTCACGGTAAACTTCTTTGTCATCGAAAATTCTAATCGAAAGTTTACAGTCCTTGGCAGTAGGCGTTTTATAAATTCGTTGGGGTGGTAGTCTGAAACCTGCTTGAAGCGGCATTGGAGCACCCTGCAGCATTGGACAACCGTGGTTTCCGTACATCAGTTGTGGTGGCACCCTGAAATCTGCAGGTGGTGGATTTGGGCTGACATGCTTTTCATTTGGTTCTTTCCAATGTTCGGTTGGGTATGGCTTCTTCTCGGGCGTACTGTCAAAGGATGCCATTCGCATCCGAGTACCAATCCTCATCGAGTTATTGTAACCAAACTCATCCATATTGATTCGTGAATTCTCCAACTTTTCCATTTGCTCAGCTAGTCCTCGGGCTAAATTTAAGATTTCTGCTCCTTCAGCACTCAAACCTGTATCTTTCTTCTCCTCACGGCTATCATGGCGACGACATTGTGGCCTTTTAGGCTCATAACCGGTTCAAAAGTATCTTTATCCATGTTGCAGAAGGAACTGATGCTTTAGCCTAGTTGTAGTCGATAATTCACAAAAGCAAGTCGAATAAACTTGCACTTGATCGTTGAATCTTATACCTTACTATATTAAGGTATAACAAGCGACGTAGCTATCAAGTTAGACGTAGTCGTGAAAGTCGGACACAGGGACTTAGTTAATAAAATATGTTTTAAGAAAAGATTAAGTTGCTACCTTGTCAATATGCATGCGAAGCGAGACGCGCTAGAAAACGCACGAGTAGTTTTGAAACCTACACTATACTTACCTCAAAAAAAAGTCGGTTATGGTCCGAATTCATGTCACCCAACTTTACTCCAGATATAGCGATGTACCGTAAAACTTCCAATAGAGCGCTCCAGAAGTAGTACCGTACTTGTTCTCATTATGTAACCAACATAATAACAAGAATTTAGTGGTACCATATGACTTCACATTTTAACAGATTCCCATACCGTCAATGGCGCATGAATTTGCATACCGCTCCCTGGATAAATGTACTGTATGAAGTTCCGAGAAACCCTTCTTGTTCAAGAAGGGTAAGTACGACCCGATGGAAATTGTGGCTTTAAGACGTTTATGCGAGCAGGAATACGGTAAATATGCTCCGAGTCAATGCCGAAAGGGTACTGACAAAGAATGGAAAATTGTCCAAGGTTTGGTAGAAGGTTCTAGTTTGGCCAAGCAACTTCCGCAATTTATCAGGGGAATCATGACCCAGGAAGACCAGGTGCACCTAGTACAAACTAAACGGGCTCAAGTTGAAGGTTGCTTACTTTTGGATCTTAAAGAGGAGGGCCCCATAAAAGAAGCATTTCTTAGTACTCGAAGCATCCAAGAAAGTATAGCTACAGCAGCTACTACACGATCAACAGGGTCAAAAGAATTATGGGCGTTGATTGCTCAAGTTCAAACCATCAGCTATAATCAGGCCAATCACTCTTTTTATTTTCATTTTTCAACCAGAGAAATCGCAGAAAAATTTGTTGGGGTCAAGGTGCCATTTCATCGGCATGACCACATTTTATATAACCTTCATTCAAGAAAACAAGCTAAACATGAATCGGCATGGAAAAAACAAGTGGATGTAAATGGGGAAGAATACCGCCAACAAGGATGCTATTGCGCTTAAAAATATCACACGAACAACAGATTTATGGGATGTTCAAATCAATTCTCGGGACTTCTTTTCAGTTGGAAGATCTGGACACAGGAGGGCAATTTTCCGAAACGTTGACCGCATGGGAATTGATAATGGATACAGAGCTGTGTCCGCCAGTTTTAACTGGTATAAATCGATTATATTGGTGTAATACTATGATCATAGTAGAACACCCACACATGAAAGATCGAAGACAATGTTTGAGATGCGGAGAAGCAGGCTATCCTATGAGAAACTTTAAGTCACCTCTAGAGGAACTATTGTCTAAAGGAACCATTATAGTCACATCTGAGGACATGAAAAGTATCAAATTGATAGAACCGACGTTTAAGAGTATGGAACAACTACGTCAACATGTGGAACAAAATCGGGTACAACAAGAGAAAGAAAGGCCGCAAGTTCGGAACCTCTAAAGGAAGGTCCGTCGGATGATCATACTACTCAGGAACAAAAGGAAACAAAATCTTGTCGAGGAAACCCCCTCTTCAGAATCAAAGACTCAGAAGGCGGCGAAGGATAGTACTTTAATGAAATCATCACCTTAGAAACAATCGGACCAGTGGATCACAGTCCGAAGGAACAATAGGAAGGAAGACAGACAGACTCATCCGTTACTTAAACAGCATAAAGAGCAACAGGAAGAGAAATAACTCATTGACTCACCATCAGATAAACCGACTGAGGGACAAGCCATCGGAGAAGTAGTTAAAACTACGAAGTTATCCAAATCAGTTCTATCTCAGACAAAGCAGGCGACATCAAAGGTTAAAAAATCAACAACCCCCGGCTAAGTCACCAGAGCAAAGGACAGTCGCAGGTAAAGAAACAATTCAAACCGACCTATTGGTCCAATAATGCAAGCTTAAAGAGAGAGTGACATCTATACTGGAGGACATCAACACGTCAGCTGGTGCAGTTCAACTTTTTCCTTTCGCTAAACGGGAAGCCATCACTAATCAGTCAGATACCAACTTGGATCAAGCGTTAAAAGATATGGGAATCTGACGTGTCGCTACACCGGCGACCGTCAATTGCCAAATTTATGCGGTCTGTCAAGTGTTAACTTCACAATCCTTTTCGGAAGGTATTAACGAGAAGCTCGAAGAATTATCACAAATACTTAAACGAGGATGATTTTGAGGTCCAATTCCCAGCCGGAATAAGGAAACAAACCCTTTTGAGTTTAGGAAGAGCTTACGAGAAGATATCTGCAGTTCAATCAAAACGAGAATTTAAGCAGTATTTACAAGACTTTGCGACAAGTGGATCGGCTTTGACAGATGTAGTACCAGCAACCGTCTGGGGTAGCAACAATACACTTGCGTGTATTAGTAGTCTGTTACAGAGACATATCTTCGTGATTAGTACCACTGAGAATGGTTGGAAACCAGGGGTGATTCATTTCGCGCCGGAAATCAGGGTCAAACAAAACAAGACCTATGCGGCGAGTGGGGAATATCTGATATCATTGGTAGCGTGTATGGAACAAGTTATCTTGCTATAAAGTGGTGCGGTGGAGAATGATCGACATATGCTACTTATCTTACATTTTAGCGACTCTCACTATTCGACATACATTCATGGTATTAGAATGAAGGAAAACCGTACAAACCTTAGACAGGATATCGAGATTGAAGAATGTGAATCATCCAGTGAGGAGGAGGATGACTATGACGATGATCAAGTAGACGAGAATTCGGCTCCAGATATCATAATGAAGAGCAGTAATAGCCCAGACCAAGCAGAACAGGAGATAGACCCAGCGAGTAAATGCTCAACGTCCGAGAGGCACATCACCACGTATTCCCAACATTCCCATTGGGATCCCGAACATTGGGAAGGCAATTTTGATGAATTGATTCGTCGTTTACAAGGGCCTACAATTCATCATGAATTGAAATGTGAAATTGAGCAGATAATTTTGACTCATGATCCTCGTAAGACAGAAGTTTTATACTTTTTGACGGAAACGGTCAGTAGACTTTCATTCCAGAACAATCGTCTCTCTTGGAGGCAAATTTGAATAACTTGAGGGAAAAAAACTGGTATATGCAAAAATATCAAATACCAGAGCTCATCCTCTATCAATGGTATCACAAAGTTTGGCAGGCTCGTCAACAGCGAGAGCCGGCATTATGAATAACGGAAGTATTGTCTGGAAACTCAGAATTTGAGGACTCACAAGAACACCAGCTGAGCGATGAAGAAGAACCAGGTCTCGCAAAACGATTGTGCATAAGACCAGAAATTAACCAGGGGACGGTAGGGGAAGATCAAAATATTGATACACCGATGCCGACCCAATCAGAAGCATTGCCAATCTCTCGCGAGCTAATTGACGATCTTAACGCAGATACAAATTCACCAGAGGTCTCTCCCATAGCAGCTGAAACATGACAAGAAGCCTGGGCAGAATATGCAACGGAATGGATATAACAACCTAAATTACCATTTCTGTACGCGGTCGCATCCATAGACACCTGAACCAAGGCATCGATTCATGCGAACACCAGATTACTACAGTTATTAATCACATTTGATGGGACGGCTTATTTGTTAGAAGGACTAGCACCTACGGTTCTCAATACATTGACGAGGCATTGGAGGCTGCAGTGCTTTCGGAGTATATTAGAACAAGGCACGAAGACAGGAATAAAAGGTATTCCACGGGACTGGCTTCATGCGTGAGAAGGCTGACTAGACGCGGTCAGCTTAGAAAACCAAAAAACGGCTATTATCAACAGCTCACAGGGATGGGCGCTGTTACCTAAAAATAATTATGGAGGCAATACCTGGTCAAAATCTGTGCTCCACAACAATCGACTCGACTAGCCCGAATTTTAATATGTGCCAACATATATGCCGTAAACATTGCAACTTTGATGGGGATGGATTATCACCCCAGCGATTCAATCCTGCTTTTATTACAGATATTACAAGGCAAAAGTGGTCAATAGATCATTTGCGGTATTTGCGCAAAATATCGAGAATGAAGACAGTTCTGCGTGGATCATGTTAGCACGCGACAACATGGAACACGTCAGTCCAATGTGGAGGGGGTGGATGAACTGATTCTTGATAAATAGAATCCCAACATGAATAATAAGGGCAACGACATGTTGGTATAGGTCAAAAATCCAAATTACCACGATTTGACCTCATTAGATACTTACGCAAAATTAAGATTGATGACGGATATGGAATATATACCGGATAAACAAGGAGAAGCAACAGTACTAAATAATGGTACATTGAACCTTTTATCACAAAATGTGAGGGGGTATAAAAAAGAGGATGTAAAAAAATGGTTATCAGCGTGGAGACATATGAAAAAGCAGGAACAAGCTCATTTGTATTTCTTACTAGAAACACATGTATCCTCACAGAGAGAAGCTGATGATTATGCAAAATACTGGAAACATTGGTGGTGTCAATTTACAGCTACCAACAAGTTGTCATATTGGAGTATTACTTCTGAGAAGAAAGGAGGAGTGGCAATATTACTCCATCCTAATTGTCAGAAGAACATTCGTCCATAGAAGGAGAACATCTGGTCAAATCGATGTTTGGCACTGCAGTGAAATAATGTCTGTATAATTAATTTCTATGAACCTTCTGGAGATCCGAAACAACGCGAAAATTTTACTCATCATTGGAACAATCCCTCCATAGTAATATTAATCCAATCATATTAGGGGGGGGCTTCAATTGTGTTGAGTCCCCGGTGTTGGATCGATTGGGGGGGATTCAAAATGATAAAACAGAGAGCCTAACATTGTCACGCTTAGTAAAAAAAAGCTTCAACTATTCTATGAACGGAATCTGCTTTGGAGGAAAGAGAACATGACCCGACCGAATATTACATTTACTGGAGGGGTGAACAAGCCAGTCGATTGGATAGATTCTACTTATCACATAGTTTGTCTTCTTGGTGACAATGGCTTCAGATTAGTAAACCCCTTGTCTACTCCGATCATGCCCAAGTGCGGTTTTTCTTAAAGGAACCCTCCATCAAGCCAGTAAGATCGACTACACGTAAACCGCGGTATCCCTTTCATAGTTACGCAAATGAGAAGATAAAACAGGAGATCGCGAACCATTTGGAAACCCATTTAAGAATGCAGACGGAAGTGATCAATTGGGACTGTACTATAGACATGTGCTGTGATTCCCTTTACAAAATTGGTAAGAAGGCAGCAGGACGACGAAAAGGCGAGTACGTCAATTGACGAAAAATCTTCGATCTACAGTACGTACCCGGACACAATTAATCTCATCATTGGCAGAAGCACTTCAAAGGGATATCAAAAATAGGAAAGGTCAACGACTGTAGCGATCCGATGAAGGTCTCAGATGGTTATTTAAACGGACGTCGATTCGAGATAGGGATCAAACAGTATTGTATCAGAGGGGATGTGATCTTTCCCTCACAACTGACAAATCCTAATCGATTTAAAATGACGTGGTTAATCATCTTAGGACGTGAGCATCGCATAATTCAGGATCCAGAGCTGGATTCCAGTATTCGATCGCTATTCACAATCCCTACAGATCGGAGAGTAACGCCTGCTCAAAACACATTTCTCATGAGTGAAATAGATTAACAGGAAGTATCACAGGCCATCAAAAGATTACACAGACGGAAGGCGACAGGTCATGATGGATTAAGTAATAATCTTTATTAAGACTTCCAAGAGATTTTAACACCGACGCTAACGAAGTTATTCAATAACCTCTTACAAGGGAAAAATCCGCCACGCTCCTTCCTGCAGGCGCTGGTCCTGCCACTTCGGAAGAAAGGAGATTCGGACAATGCGCTCGATTACAGGCCAAGTTCACTTCTTCAAACTAGCTATAAAATATTAGCAAAAATTCTCGCGACTCGTTTACAAACATTCTTGGGAACCCTGATAGGGGATACTCAACAAGGATTCATTGCTGGTCGTCGCATAGACAAAGCAGTAGCAGTAATGATGGCATCGAGTAGACGTGGACTCGATTTATCCAGTGAAATCGGAAGAGTGCCCAGGAATCCTATTCCTGGATTTTGCGAAAGCATACGATACAGTAAGTCGTCAGTACCTATATCGTATCCTCTCACGCTTCGGCTTCAGCTCTGATTTTGTCAAAGCTGATTATGAGACTTCACGAAGGAACAACGGCGGAGTTTGTCGTAAACAATCAAATCTCTGAGCCATTGTCAGTTATATCCGGTATATGATAAGGATGTCCCTTAGCCCCCCTACTTTTTATCTTGGCCGTGGGACCATTGGCATTGTCATTGCTACAGGACAATGGATTAACCGGAATTACGATTGGAGATGAGGGTAGAAAAGGAGAACATATCGTTTCCGCAATTGTTGACGACTCGACTTCTGTTTTGGATAAGGCGTCACAGGTACCGAGAGCGTTACAAATTGTAGAACTGTTTGGAGCACTAGCTGGATTAAAAATCTATCCAAAGAAAATTCTTATTTCTGGGACAGACACTACATCATAAAGAATGGAATGGAATACCAGTGGCTCAACCAAATGACACCACTAGATATCTGGGATATGAGATAGGGCTTCGAGCGTCAGTGAACGAAACTGGGCACAACGTGTCAGGAGTATAAACAGACGAATGGGAATCGCTTCAAAATTTTCCACTTCGGTAGCTGAAAGCGTACTACTCTTTAATGCGATAGTGATGCCGGCCATCTTATTTACGGCCAGAGTGTTCGAGCCATCAGCCCAGATCTTACAGACTCTCGTTCATCTACAAAAAAAATTATATGGAGCAAAACGACGGATGGTAAGAAGGCGCGACACAAAATATCCCCAGCTTTGAATTACACTCCTAGGAAGGCGGGGGGGGGGCTCGGTTTAATAGCCCTGCCGCTGGCAATTAGAATCCAAGCAATAAAGATGACCACACAATGGTTAACCAGCAAACGGGATATCTATAAACAAGCATGGCTAAGATGAAAATTAGGACGCTCAGCGTAGATAGGGGGGGGGCGTACATTACACCACTGAAAGGTACTCGTCTCACTGGGGTAGGCATCCATAAGCTACCATCGACAACACCATCCATATTTACATCCATGGGTAGGTGGATCAGTCCTAACACAACTCAACTCAACTCCAACAGCTTCGAGCGTACACGGCATTACATCTTCCAACACTCTTATCGCAGGTAGCCTAAAGTACGCGAGGACCATCCGTTAATGTACAAGCCACACAAACACTGCAAATTAAATTGGATTTGAACAATATTGCGTACCATGTACTATTATCTCCTAATCAAGAGGCATTTTGGGCCTTTATAATTGGGCCCAGAACCCATGGATTAGGGAAGAAGGGGCGTCGGAATTATCATCACACAAATATGACAGGATTCTTGGTGGCAGTATTACTTCTTTAAGGATTCTACGACTAACAGAAAATCTATTTAATTGGCTGGTACCGAGTGGTAGCTCTCCGTCACATACACAGGCAAAGATTGGTCAGTGGTTAACTGCTATTATTCTCGCCTCCCCACGGGTGGTGGTTGGTGATTACATTGGCTCCCCTCCGAGTATACAATTATTCAGGTGTCCAGCCGTTTTTCAAGCCTGTAAATGGAATGCGTCGGATCCTGGAGTGCTGATCGGAGTCAAGGGCAAGAAGGACCAGATCGTGCGAATAAAGCAAAATACCGATGGGATATATTGGACGGTTGATAACCCATCGTATTTGTCGACTCAACTGCGGTTCAAAAGACGATCAATACAGTAGTGTGTCAGCCGCATTCGGCTATACAGGATACAGAATGGACGGTGGATCCTGGAAAAGAATTCTGGAAATTACCGTGGGCATTAAGGCGACATTAAAGACAACTGTACCATTGCAAAATCGTGTCAGCATTAACCAGTGTGATGGACAAATGGCAAAGCAAACACAGAAGAGATTCGTGGAATCATTATATACAAAATCAAGTTCCAAAATGTGCTAACTGATTATCAAATTTGGGTCATGTTTAGAGCTGTCACAATGCAGCTTAACACTTTCTATAAGCGTCAATCACCAAGTGCGACATGTCCGTTGAACCCGACTGTGTTAGCAATCGGTCGAACATTATTCACGAGTTAGGGCATTGTAAGAATTTATGGATTCGATGGACAAGTCATTGGACAGGATTGGAACAATCAGAAGAAACCATAGAGAGGTATAAAGACAGTATTGTCAAGCGAAAGCCGCCGGAAATTGGAATAGGAGTGAATGCGGCGATGATGAACCCATTTGGCGAGACGGAGCTCGAATTTCTCGAACAATTTGGACGGTTCTGATGGGGTTTCTGCAGCATTTGGTATTACCTGGCTGTGGCAATTTCGCAATCAAGCTATTTATGAGAAATTGAAGAAATCGGAAGAGGAACGTCTACAATTCATATCGACACAGGGACGGCGCAATTAGAAGCAGTAGCCGAATATGAGCGCCGTCACCCGAATACACGAGAAGATGGTATGCGTCTGCGGCTTATATCCAGTGCACATTTAATATTCATCCAGCACCGCCTGAACAAGCGTGAAGATCAAAAAATAAAGCATACCACCACTTCGACGTATACCCTGAACCGCGATTAGTCTCTAGGATAAAGTCATACATACGTATATGTAGTAGCTAATAGTTAAAGGCTAATTAGACTACATTATAACTAAATATACTGTATGAAGCGGCCAAAATGATGCATCCATTCCGGCCGTCCAAATGTATCGTTTAGGGCTTGAGCAAAAACAGAACAGTCACCGACGCTCCGATTTTGCGCTGACAACTCAGGCAAATTATCTTGGTGCACCTAAATATTAGACCGGAGTCATTACAGCTACACAACTCGAGTGACACGAGAGCCATAACGCTACCTTCATCAACAACTGTTTCGCGGTAAAATACGCGGGGATATATTACATTGGTGTGGTCACATAACATCAGGTAAGTCTTCCCTGACCAGCAGGCGGGAATTGCATGAAGCACGGATGGGACGAACCCCGAGCATATCATTTGCCGGGGGACAGGAGCGAGAATTTGTCGCTGTCTGAGGCAACCCGACGTGCGGAAGGTCGAAGCTGAGGGAACGTACGTGGTGTAGAATGGGTCAACACGCGACCCCGAGCAAGAGCGACGACTTCGAGTCGGAGGAAAAAAAACACGATTGGCATCCGTGTCGAGCAGATCGACATCGGACAAGGGAAAGCTAATGCGAATCAATGGAAGGAAGCGGCTGGCGTGCAATCGCGATGAGATCAGCCACGAGAGCGAGCGCGACACGAACGTACCCTCACGCACGATGCGGCCAGTCGGTACTACGCGCGACAAGATGGACATGTCGCGCATCCTGTCATCCGACCTCATTGGTCAACATGGCGACACTAGGGCGGGAAAAGGTTATGAGAGTGATGCAGGAAGAAATGAAGAGGGTGAAGCTTTTGATAAAGCGCACTCAAGCTCAGACGGCGAAGCCACCAAGAGGAATCCGGGGGCCCAGACGACGTCCGCACCCACAGAAATGTACGTTTAATTTATTTTCCCTGCGACATTGTTTCCGTGAGCCTGGCTCGCCGCTCTGTAGTCTACAACCACTTCTAACAACGCCATGCGATCACACCTCCCCGTCAGGCGATCAGAAGAAGCGCGTCAAGCAGTTGGACAGGCTAGATTGAGCGATGCGTATCTTGTCGGTCGACGCCAAAGTAAGTTTCTCTTTTCCTGGTGGCTATTTTGCTCGTGTCGCTCGCGTGCTGTGTAGCTCATGTACATCCTGTAGCTCCTGTATCTCGTGTTTGAAACATTAAACGCATTCTCTCCAGCAGATCTGACGAAAGACAGGCACAGACTATGAAGAGCGGCTTGAAGTCATCGCCGCGAACGCTGGAATTGAGAACGAAAAGCCGCCCCTGCAGGGAAATGAATGGAAAAACTGGAAGATGCTTTTAAAGACGTCTTTGCGTACGGGAAAGAGACAACGTGCTGTTCGTCCGAAGCTCGTCGCGCACGGCCGCTACCTACAACAAGTACGTTTTCAGCAAAACATTGAATGGTGATTGCTCTCGGCTAACATTATGTGACATTTTATAGATTGGCGACTCGTTCGTTCTTCATTCCGGAAAAATAATACAAGTATGAGCTCATTTTTTTCATGTGCACTCAGGGTAGATTTCAACAGAGCCGGGGAATGGAAGAATGCCTAAATACCCACTATCGGTTTTACGGGATGCGGAGCCCGAGTGAAGCTTGTCCTGGTGCGATTGAGGGAATGCGACGCCAGGGGCGGAAGAGGACAAATTTTCCTATCGGAATAGACCAAGTGGTAGACTCTAAACCGTCATTAACTCGTAAAAAAGGAAGCCTACTCACTGTTCAAATTTTGTATGGTACCATGCACGACCATCTCACCTCTCAAGCACTCTACCGGGCCAACCTTCTCCGCCAGTCTGTGTCTGCCATACATCTATTTGGACTGGATGTCGCCGACCTCGTCGACAATGCTATCCAGATGAACGTGAAAGTTAAACATGCTACTCACTACGCGAGCTACAAGACAGGTGCGTTTGGCTGGTGTTGCCGCTAATGTAGGTCGAGCACCAAGTGTAGCTCCTGTTACTGGTGTAGCTGAGCGCTGACATATGCTGTTGTCTCCATGACCCGAAACTTCAAGGTAGATAAATCAGTCCTCAGATGATGCGCAATCTCATTTCAGCTCGCCTTGGAGGGCCGGTCTCAGAGAAGAAGCTGAAGGCTCTTGTCGCCGAGTACATGCGAGTCCCTGGCAATCGCGTCCGTATCTTCACGGATCAGAACAACATGATGATCGCCCTCGTCATGCAATCCGCCCCACAGGCGAAGAATTTTGAAGCGTACGGAGAATCGCTGGGCATGAACTGGACATACGACACAAACGACCTCGGCTACAATCTAGGCACGTACGCCAAACCAGACCAGTCGGCTATCATCTTTGAAACTTACGCGGCTTTGTGTGTGTGTGTGTGTGTGTTTGCGTACAGTAGAATTGACGGTAACCGGTCCGACAGGCCGAGGGATCCCAGTGTGCGATTATATTGCGCTCTCAGAGACGAAGGTTGTCATGACGGAGATTCTTGAGTACTCCAAGTCAGAGAATGATCGCGGCTGCAGGAAGCTGGAGAGCTTCATCATCGACAAAGACATGACGGCGTGGGGTGCGATCCGAGATGTTTTTGATGGTCGAGTCAAGGTGCGTGTAGGAAGGAGGACTAGCAAACTGTTGGGCGTAACTGATCACTTTTTACAGGTATTCCTCTTCCTGTTTCATGCACTGCAGGCCGTTCGACGTGCCTTTGCTGGCCCGAAGTTTGCGCTCTCGCCAGACGTGCGCGGTGAGATTGAGCAGATCTTCAAGAACCTCATGTACTGCAGATCGGACAACAAACTCGAGACCTCCCGTAAACGCTTCGAAACTGCCGTGAGCAAGATTAACGCTGATGTTGATATATTTCGAGGTGAACTGGTTTCCGTATACGATTGATGGAGCAACGTCGGTCGCGCGAAGGTTTTTTCATGTGGATATTCAACAACGAACAGGCCGGAGTCAAACTGGTCACAGGTGCGTTGGGTAGCTTGTGTAGGCGCTTTTGGTCGATGGAACTGACTGCGATGTGCGATGCTATCGTAGTTGAAGGAGGTTTTGAATGGAAAAACAGGCATTGATCACTTATTAAGCGCACTCCTACAATATCAACCATTTAAAAAAATCGGATCCGTAAATGCCGAGTTGAAGAATTTCTACGCGGGTCGACACATTCGCCAACGGGTGGGTGGATAGCGAGATAAAGCAGAGCACCATGTTCGGCAACATTTTCCGGGATGTATGTTTCTCGAACAGAACGATGGATGCCAAGACAGTTGCTGCGATGGTGCTGGCGAACAACAAGACCTGTACACTCTCGACCGTTTTCGAGACACGTGGGGCTGTGTCTAGTGCTGCGTTATGAAGATGTTTTCGGCAGATTGGACCACAAAGAGTGGATCAGCGCCTCGGGATTGCTTTTTCCGCTCACTCATGCGCTGCGTCACCGGACCGACGTCTACGTACTCGACCCCCAAGCTACCAGGAGCCACCCCCGATTCAAGCCGCCCAAGGTTTCTATCAAGACGCTCAGGTTACTCGTACATTCTGTTTTTGTCGGCACCCAGCACTGGGGGGTGATGGTGTTTCAGCTCGACTGGGACACCAGCACTCCCAGCGCCACCGTATACATCTATGACCCTTTGAACACGGACACGCATCGCCACGCCGTGATCGCAATGTGTGAATCATTCATGCAAATAGTGGTGTCCGTGTGGTACAGCCGTGACGACTCGAACACAGCTGCGATCGAGTTCAAACAAGAGATCGTACGGGAGCCTTTCCAGCAAGACTCTTTAAGATGCGGATTCTTGTGTATCATGACGGTGATGATGAAGATTGAAGGCTACCAAGTCCCCGATGACTACAAGCTCTACATCCCCTCACCCCAAGACAACATGCAGGGATGCCTCGTCGTACACAATGTCGACATTAAGGCGTTTTGACTGCGCGTGATGCTACTGCTATTTCATACTCGTCGACCGCCAACTGACACGGCAACCGTCGCAAAGATCGAGAGAAAATCCACCAGCACGTTCCGACGAGCGTTGCTCAAGGAATCGCGTGAAGCTCGTTGCCTCTGTAGCTGATGTAGCTAGTGTAGCTCGCTATGATCGTGCAGTATTAGTTCTCATTGCCGTCGCTGTCCACACCACATGCGCACACATCCCTGCAATGTTCACAGCAACACCATGCGCAAGAAAAACGCAAGTACATTCTCTATACTCACCGCGACCTCGATGGCACCTCGCAACTCCGACTGGATTTGCTCCTGAACTTGCTGGTGGATTAGTGAGACCGTGCTTAATTGGCGCCCAAGCATCTAGAGCTGCTTGTTTATGTCGCGGAGTTCTTGCCACGCCTATGCACGCGATAGCTCATTCACACGTGCCTGAGGGGCGCCGTCGTCATCGCGGGGCACCTTTGTCGCTTGCATTTTTCGGTCCAAGATGAAAATTGACCAAGTGCGAGAGAGCGTCTGTTTCATGTGCTCAACATTACATTGGACCTCGTCCGATTTTAGCCTGGAAATGCGAGCGAAGCTATTTAGTAATTTACGTCGTGAATGCGTGTGTGGTGTGGCCCACATGGCATTTTTGTCATTCGTGTAGCTCGTGTCACTGGTGCGGGTCTCCTTATATCTGTGTAATGAGCACCATGTTAGACAGTAGCAGAAACGCTCTACAATAAATTGCATTGTCGTATCGTTCTTAGATATTGAATAGTATCATTCCAAAGAAATCAAAGGTTTACAGTACAGGTGTGTAGCGATAGGTCGTGCGATCAAAGGGAAGATAGGGCCAGCAGCCCAGAGAGGAAAACGTGTTTACGCCTTTCGTTTCCAAATGATACGCCCAATATAGCCAGTGTAGCTGAGTTAACACAAGGCTCAACGTTAGCATTTTGGCACACAAGAAAAAGAATAAAAGTATGAGACTCTCATACCTCACATCCCAGCCACGCAGCAATCATTATGATACCCTTCCTCTTGTAAGAGGTAAAAACGCGGTAGACACAAAGCCAATACGTCAGTCAGTCAACATCAAACTCGATGAGCTACACAGACTTTTTTCACCTGCGCCGTGCATACTTTGTTGAATATAGCGAAAACCATGGTTAGCGCAAATAGAGAGAAGGATTGATCACGAACCATAAGCGAGGGATATTCCAATATTGGAGTCCACCTGAGGTAAAAACGCAAGGAGACCAACTCCGAAACCTGATGGCGAGTTGTATCAGAGATAGAGATAATAGAAATAGTCCGAAAAGTTGTGCCGATTGTCCGTTCGCCGTAGGATTCATACAGACAGTAAAATCCATAGCCAACCACAAAGGACCAACAAAAAATACAATAAAAAGCAGGGCGCTGATAGCTGGACCACACCCTTTTGATAAATGGACCACACACCCCAGATCTGACCAATCAGAAGCAACGGACGCGTAGGGAACATTTTGACTACACTGCCAGTAGTTTGAATTATACTCTGTAAAATGTGGACGACTTATGGGTCCTACGACGCAAACACTGAGCGGTGACAGGCACGATCCGAGTTCGAGGGGATGTCTCTAAATCTGATTTGTTAAGGTGAGGTATTGATTTAGCTATCTTTAAACTTATTGTTGAGACTACCTACCTAATCACCTCGCTCTAGTCATACATGTAATTTTTTAGCAGGAGCCTCTTCTCATCGCGAATATCAGAGCGAAAATGGGAATACCAATCCACGGTTACAACACTTTAATCGACTTTTTAAACAAACACCCTTTGTTCGAAACCAACAACGGTGGGTGGGTTTTCATTTAATGGATTCCGTGAGATTGTATTTCTAACACTTACACTTGCGTGCAGAGCTCAACGTATACGCAACGAAAGCACTGCCGGACGTCAATATAACATTATCAATGGGGGTGAAATTGAATATTTCCCACCTGCAATCTCGGAAAAGCAACACGCGTGGCAAACTCATCCATCCGTTATTATTCATCCGTACGCTCGTTAAAATAGAAGTCTTGACGTTAAATTGCAATACTCCTCCCACCGTAATTAGTCTGTGTTCGGAATTAGTATGGCACAGACTAATTTAGTTGAAGAAAAATTAGTGAGCTCTCAAAACTTCCTAATTAGTCTGGCACAGTTTCCCCCTGTACCATAACGAAGGTACAGCGTACCGTAAAGAATAATGTCAAAAGCAGAGCAGCTTACAGAGGGCGGGGGCTTCCTGCAAATCGATCCCGCTAATATCAATGGTTTTGATGACGCTCTTGCTGAAATAGAGATATCGTAAGAAAGATTGACACAGGTCAAGAAAAATGAACCATTGTATTTTTGAACACTTTTTCAACTTGTTTTTCTATAAATTCTGGTCATAAAATCGTACCAATATAAATTTTAGAGCTGTGACTAGCCTGGTCAAAAACTGACTCGGCTTTACAGAAGTAATTATTATCCTATCATCAATCCTTTGTTAAAAAACTCCGTATTTGCTTTTTTACTGAGATTTTAGATCCCTTAGTGTACTCATTACAATAATGGTCAAAAGGTAGTTATAATTTACAGATAAAATGTAAGCGTTAAAGCATATATCGACTCCATAAAGAGCAAATTTAGAAGAAAGAGCAGAAGCTCTGGCTTAATAATTAATTACTTGATAGACATCGCAGCTTTGCATTTTTGGTGACTACACCCCTTATGTCTGTCATTTCAATCCCTGAAAAGCACCAAGAAAATTAGCCTGATGTCGGTCAATCCAGAGAAGATATTGTTTTCTTTTGAGACCGTTGCTTTTCATTTTGCAATGAATATGTGACGTGCACACAACAGGATAAATCGCCACTTACAGAAACGCCGTTATATGTATCTATTCGATCAGCTGTATCGTTAGACCAGTGAATTCAGGAGCAAGAAGTTTTCGCCTAGTAAGGGTGACAAACT
The DNA here is from genome assembly GCA_001887855.2 of Sclerospora graminicola. Taxonomy (NCBI): domain Eukaryota; phylum Oomycota; class Peronosporomycetes; order Peronosporales; family Peronosporaceae; genus Sclerospora; species Sclerospora graminicola. The sequence continues at coordinate 537 of MIQA02003996.1, read as the reverse complement.
CCTCTACCGGATACTGTCTCAGTATCTTTTTTTCCGTATTTACTGTTAGCTATGGTGTATTCTTGTCTGTTGATTATTTAGGCCCTTGTTCAAGTGCTGGCACGCTTTACTGTACCGAAACAAGGGTTAGGGATATGTAATTCTGATCGTTCAGAAACGATGTTCCGGACACTGTCCATGTACATACCCACCTGCACCACACATTATATGAGCATGTGCGCTGTACTACATGTATTGATGTCTAAGGGCTGTGCATCGTGTAATTATCGATTTCCCTTGGGTCGTGCCGAAGGCTTCGGGCGAGGACTCGCAGCATACGCACAATCTACTATTATACTGCTATCTCTATTATGTATATTACTTCATATATGATTTCGGTACAAATGTGCTCTTTTCAGAACACCTCATGGAGGTGTTCCGGAATACAACGATCTCGGAAGTGCCAAACACCATTTTTTTTTGTCCAATCATGTGTCACTATTTTACAGTACAGAACGCCATTCCGGCACTTGAACAAGGGCCTTAGGGAGTCGTGTG
>MIQA02003995.1:0-12329 GCA_001887855.2 Sclerospora graminicola | reverse complement strand
GCTGCTTTCCCATGACCTTCATTGTCGGTCCTTCCAGCGGAGACCAGATGGAATAATAAGTTACTAGCATGTTGATGCTGGAAGATCTTTTCGCAGAACCTGCATTTAGAGTGGTTCTGCGGCCTAATCTTTTCAATGTAGCGCCATATAGCCGATTTGTTGCCCGTAAAGGCATCGTGATTATAGCATCGCTTCAGCTTTAGGTTGACTGCAGCCGTGCTATAAGTGGAAGATCGGCTATTTTCTTTCGACGATGACATCATGATGGACGCGGCGTCCCTTTCAACCATTGATTGATGATCTTGGTGTGAATGATGATGGGTCTTAGTCCCGACACTTTGTGGTGCTGTGTAAAAACAACGCCATTATCATCATCATTCTGCCGCTGCTGCTGCTGCTCCATGACTTTTTCTTTACCGTAAGAGATACCGAGAATGGTCAATCTGGATACCGATGTACCGGTAGTCGGTACTACTCTACGAAAAATGAATACCGAGATTAGTACGGACGGTAAATATTATCGATACCGAGTACCTAGAGTGGCTCTGACGGTGAATAGTATCGATACTCAATACCGTAATGTCAGGTTTTGGTAGTGATAGATACCAACATTACTCAGGGCGGTATCGGTACGGTACTCTTCATACCTACATTTAAGTTCCCGGTATCAGTAGTGTATAATACCGGTGGTACTACTGGCGTAACTACCGGTATTAATCTCTACCAGTACCAATACCGCACACCCCTGCTATCCACTCAATCCAGTTTACCTACCACGAAAGCAGCAGCGAGAGAACCGTCGCGGCTACCCTTGCAATCCAGTTCACCTGCCACAGAAGCAACATAATGAGAATTGTCGTTGCTACTCACTCAATCCATTTCACTAAACACAGAAGCAACAGAATAAGAACTGTCGTCGCATCCTGCGATCATCATCGTTGTCACCGTTAATATCACACTGTGCCTTGAGCTTTTCTTACTTGTCGTCGTCTGATCGTTTCCAATCATACTTCTTCAAGCTATCTTTTCCCATTATTCTGAATATGAGAAAGGTAGATACACCACTGGTGTATCTAAAAGTAGTCCAATGTGCCAGAAAAGCGAGGGTGCGATGATCTGACGAGAGGAGTGCGAATATCACGAACTTATTCTGTTACAACACATATTTCATCGTTAACCTGAGATGTCATTTTTTATCCGAGCTCGCGCGTTTGTGGTACAAACGGTTGCGCACGCATAATAATGAGTATGGAATAAAAGAACGATCCCAATATCTTCACCGCTCGTTTAATATTATTTTTTTGGTTTTGAGTTGTTTTGGTATTGGTTTATCAGTATGGCTAATAGTCGATGAACAGCAATCATTGATATAAAAAAGTTGCGAGTTCGTGTGTAAGTCACGAGGATCCCTTCCTATGTGCCGTGTCATAGGAAACAGCGTGGCAAGAGAAATTTCTTCGCTCTCGACAGAGTGTGTATGGGTGAAATATTCGGTCCCGGTGCTGATAATTCGAATCCGGACGGCCGTCACCGGTTACCTTGTTGTCCCAGGCCTTTTGTGTATCGAGCAGCAGTACCTTTTCCTTTTTCCTTTGCGGTCGACCATGTAGCAGCTCGTTTAACTCGACGCTCTGCCGTAGTAGCTGGATCAAGAATACCCGGTGGTTGTGTAATCGAGCATGGGAACGATTAGCCCACCAATAAGCGTGAACGTCACTGGGCAAGAGTGGCCGGTGCTGCATTTCGATATTGCAGTATCTTGTGCGAGCAAGGTAGACCTGTTGTGGGCGTGTAAATGCTTGTGCATACGGTTTGAAATTTTTTGGGATTGAGCGACGCACTGTTTCAGCGCGAAGTTGTGGATGACGGTTGTGACACACGAATAGATCAGACCTCGTTACGAGGCTATCACTTTAATCTCGGTGTCAGAAACATTCGTAATATGCTTCTTGACAAGGGTGTCCACCACATCTTCATCCGTTTGTACACAGCAAATTCCCATTTGAATCTTGCAGCAGTGGTAAAGCGGATTTAAAGAATGTAAATGTGAAATGTCCACACAACTGTATGATCACGAGAGCACCCATCATTATATGTGACGGGGCAAGTTTATGGATGGTTTGGTGTATTGATTATTGTGGAGTATGAGTGAATGGAAGCCGAATATCGCTGATCCAAGTGGTAAAAGTAAAGTGGTGTTGAGATGTGGCGGTGGCTTGCATGGTTTATATCGGCTGGATCCAGCTAATACTAGTTACGAAAAATCAGCGAACCGGCCCTATTCGACTTCCAGGAATCGGGTCGAGTCCAACCTCAAAGAAAGATTAACCTCGAGTCGACCTCTCAAGGTTGACGCACGTTGGAGACAGAAGACAGGTTTGGCCCGACGAGGGAAGTTGATTCTAAGCTGGGTTTGGGCTGGTTCGAGCTGATCTCGAAGTGATTTTCAAGCTGGTTTCGGGCTGGTTCTAGAAGTATCGGGACAGATCAGCCGAAGGTCAGGTCGGTTGAAGTTCGGTCAAAGGTGGTTCGGATCAGGTCAAGGTCAGTTGAAGATCAGTCAAAGGTGGTACGAATCAGGTTGAAGATCGGGTGAAAATCGGTCGGGAGTGGTACCAACCAAATCATGTGGTAGGACAAACAAGATTGAAGTATTAGGTAAGTCACATAATTTGGTGTATGTTACATTTTGGTACCGAATTTTAGGTTTTACAATTTTAATAACAGGTTCTGTTTTCCCTCCCCAAGTAAAGAAGTCGTCGCGCCACTTGGCACTACTTTGGAACGGGGGGGGGTTAACGATCGCTCATTAATTCCCAGACGAGACGCGCATAATCGCACTTTGGCTCGACGGAAGTCCCACGACAGGATTTACTTGGGTAAAACATCCTCACCCCTCACACCCACGTGTTTGGAACACGTTTATTATTTGGAAAGGTTATGTGGAGAAAATTTTGTGGATTTACTGTAGAAGATCGTGAATATATCGTGGTTTTTCGTGTTTTCTTGGTTATCTCTCGTTTATTGGCTGGCCGAATTGGATGAAGTTTCCCGGTCAGTGCCCTTAGATACTTAAATTGAGTGCTAACCCTAACCCGTTCTCCGGTGAAGATTTCCACCCGAGAACACCCCCGTCTCAAGAAGGTCACATCCTCCGACCTTCCTAATATAGAGTCCACCTGAGTGAGTGTAACCACCGAATACCAATGGGTACACAAGGTGAGATGAAACTGAATATGGATTGTATCAAGCTTGATGACCGATCAGAAGACCGGGAGGATTGAATCAGTCATCATAGTGATGATTCAACCGATCCTGACGCTGATCAGGATCAACGGAGTACCCCCTCCGACAATTGGTCGTCGGGGTCAGTGGGAATCCGACTTCCCCCAAAACCTTCGGTTATGGATTTGGAAATCGACTCCACCACAATGGTGCGCATGCCCAGATCGCTTGGTGACTCTGGAATCACCGTAATTCCTCTGACGATGAGAAAGATTTTAAAGATCAAAGTGGTGGAAAAAACTTTTTCGGGAGTATTGGAGTAAGGCGTATCGCCTCCGATACTGTCCAAGTTAAAAGGAAAGCGATGGTCGACATGGTTCTGCGGAGTGCCAGGTCGACATTAAATATGAAACGACTCTCCATATGGCTCCGATCGGAGCCGACCTAGAGTGTGAAACCAACTATAATCCGGGAAAGGATCGAGGTGCCGACCTCGATCCTATGCTTAAAAGAAAATTGGAAAAGAAAAGAAAAATATGGGGGCTGATTGATATGATCTACCTAAAAAAAAATGGAACCAAATTGTATGGAGTTCACCTCCGGACTGAACCTAGATAATCAAGGGGTTAGGATGATGACCGACCACCCAAGGATGGTCTTACAACTATGCCCAAGGTCCCTGAACCAATGCAGATGATGTTGACATTCACGATGAGGCGTTCTCAGTAATAACTACGCCGATAATATCAACATCGATCTGACCAGGGACGATCAGGTCGGCATCGGCAGGAAAATGGCCGATCAGCCTATACATCATCGTTTGCCGAAATGGAATTCGTTTATTCTGATGGAATCTGTCCAGTCTGACCAAAGTGTTGTCGAAAGAATCCGCCCGATGATTGAGCAGATCAGGCGTTCCGACCGAGGCGACCTGGTAAACGGTCCGACCGGTGATATGGACATGGGATCGGTCGGATGAGTAGGTGAAACATCGACGTATCCAGTATTGCTAACAATCCTGATGTTCAAATACTTTTCGTCATGGCATAAAGATATTGCTACAGAAATCCGTTTTAAGTGGAGTAGGATACATATGTGATTCCTATGGGGATTATTGCTCGAGTATGATATCGTCTGGCATAATCGAACATGAAGTTCAACATTGCCGTCTCGGTTAATTTGAATTCGACGTGCAGTCGCTCCTAAGGGATTCACTGTCTGACGTCGCATTTCACAGAAGCATCAGTGTTAATATAGCGCCGCATACTAAATACGACCAGCATAGTATACCAGTAAGGGACCGGTTATGACGTCATCCTAATGACGTCATTAGATGACGTCAAAAGCTTCTTAAATGTTCTTCGAGGCTCCATAAGAATGATTGGCTTAGAAGTAGCAAGAGCTTTGCGAACTAAGGACCATTAAAATATATTTACTTGTCATTTTGCCACCTACTACAAAGGTCTCCTCCTCAAAAGGTTAGCAGCCGCAAGCTCCACCAACGACCGCGCTCGTTTCCGCCGTGCTTGCCGTCCCCGCAGCACTGCCGTCCTCGCTGTCGCCGCTCAAGAGTAGTGTTTAGGAGAGTCCATTCGTAAGTCCCAATCTTTTTGAGGGCAGGGACTCATATTCATTGGCTGTAAATCCTACTGGTCCAATAGTACTGCCGCCGTTATCAAGATCGTAGACTTATTTGACTATAAATCGTCTCGTTTTGGTAATAAATCAGTTTGGTTAACGGAAGGTCAGCACTTCGTTTCAAGACCGCTGTTGTGCACAACGCCCCATGTCCTAAACAATGGCCAGCAAGAAAGCTGAAGTCGTTTTGGGAAGCGACAACTACTTCCACTGGGAATTTTCGATGCGTATGACGCTAGCAAGAAAGGGTTTGCTGGCACATATTCAAGTAGTGAAGGCTGAGTCGGAAATGACAGAGGCACGGGTGCTTAACGACATGAAGGCTCTTGGGATTATTACTCAAGGTGTTGCAATAGAGCATCACACAAAGATCAGAACAGCAACACCGACCATCCAAGCCTGGAGCACACTGCGCGAGTTCTACAACCGGTCGACGATGCACAATCGTGTAGCAGTGACTCGTCGACTGCACGAATTCAAGATGGAGAGTGGTGCGACGATGGCGAAGCATCTGGATAGCTTTGACGAGCTGATTGTGGGATTGCAAACCCTCGGGGAACCGCTTGATGATGCTCGACAGCTAGTTATTCTCCTGATTAGTTTGCCGGAAGAATACGAGCTAATCTCGTCAATTGTGGAAAGCGTCAAAGACATCACTTTGCTGGAAGTGAAGGAGAAACTTCTTAAGGAATACGAGCGACGTGAAAAGAAGGAGGCCACGGAGCGTGCGTTGAAGGCTACCTCGTACGGTGGTAGAATCAAGAACGGAAAAGTTGGAAAAGTCGGCAAATACAACGGTCGCAAGGGCAACGATGCAAGGAAAAGGAACGGTGGCTTCAGGGGAAAGTGTTTTAACTGTGATCAAATTGGACACATGAAGCAAGACTGTCCAAGAAAGAACAAGAGCGATGACGATGAAACGCGGTTTTTGTCGTTGATGAAGATCCGTCAGCCGGGTGGTTGATTGACAGTGGCGCAACATCGCACATGACGCCTTATCGCAATGACTTATTTGAATATACAGAAGCAACGCGGGCAATGGTCGTAACCATTGCGGATGGCAAGAAAATCCGAGTGGCTGGTACCGGAACGGTTCATTTGTTGGGTATCAACGGAAAGCGAATTCGGGTGCTCCACATCCCTGACTGAGACAGAAGGCTTTTATCGGTTGAAAAATTAGTCGAACGCGGTAAGCATGTGGAATTCAAACAAAAGTCCTGCATAATTTCGGCAAACTGAAAGGCGATTGCGGCCGGAAAGAAAATCGGCAAAGCGTATATCCTGGACTGCGAGCAAGAAGAGGCTCGCTTTGTGGAATATGCTGGGGTTAATAGTGAGTGGGAGATTTGGCATGCTCGCTTGGGACACCCTGGAGATAATGGTTTGATCAAGACACAGCGTGCCACGAACGGCATACCGGCTGTCAAGAAAAGCACTGAAAAACTGTGCGGTGGATGTTTGAAGGGCAAGCAAACAGTTGATTCGTTCCCGTCATGGTCGAGTACGAAGACATCACGTGTGCTGGAGCTCGTACACACGGATGTTTTGGGACCAATGGATACGCTCTCAAAGGGTGGTGCGAGATATGTGCTGACGTTCGTAGATAATTTTTCTCGCTATGTGGTAGCATACTTCATGAAGAACAAGAGTGAGGTAGCCGCAAAGTTGAATGAGTTCAAGGCATTCTACGAAATCAATGGGGTGAACGTTTGAAATGCATTCAATCGGACAACGGAAAAGAGTTCGTAAACAAAAAGGTGAATGATATCTGTGCCAGAAGTGGTATCATGCATCAGCGTACCGTGCCATACAGCCCTCAACAGAACGGAGTAGCAGAGCGAATAAATCGCACAATAATGGAAAAGGCACGAAGCATGCTGCACTACAAGAGAATTCCTACTGAATGGTGGGAAATAGCAGTTAGTACAGCTGTGTATCTCATCAACCGCTCTTCTAATACGAGGTAGGCTTTAAGCAAAAGCCGGAGCTCGGACACTTACGTGTCTTTGGATCACATGGCTACGCTCATGTTGATGACGCCAAGCGATCGAAACTTGATCCTAAGAGTTTCAGGTGTTTGTTTCTTGGGTATGCGGAGAGCGCAAAAAGGTATCGTGTGTTTGACTTGGAGAGCATCATGGTCAAGGTGATACGCTCAGTTAAACTTGACGAGCGTGAAGTGGACGGAATATACTCCACAGCTTCACCACAGCAAGTGACGATCACGCATGTAACTAAGGAATCTGGGGATGTAATTGAGCCCAACAATCCAAATCAGCCTACGCCGGAAGGACCCATGGAAGGCGTTGAGTCTGATGCCCCGGACGTAGAGATGAATGATGCAGAACCAGGGCGAGAAGTTAACATACCTCATCTTCCTTCGTCTCTTAGTCCATCAAGGACTGGTTTTGAGCTAGAACCATACAGCCAGCCTAATCGTGAATTCAATGAAGACAGAATAGTGTTTCAACCTAGACCAGATCGAATGAGACGACCGCGCGAGCCCATAATTTTTCTAGAGGATGGTTTGGGCAATGACGAAGAACAAAAGATGGAAGAAAGTGACGATCAGCCAACTTCAAAGCGTGCAAGGATTGACGAGGAAGGACTTATAGCCGAAGCAGTATTGGCTTACGCTGCTAATGTTGGCGAGGCGGACGATGCCCAACAACATATCAGCAAGCAATGAACAGCGATGATGCTCAAGAGTGGGTGAAGGCGATGAGCGCGGAACTCAAGGCTCACAAAGAGAATAGTTCATGGACGTTAGTACCAAAGAGAATGGATGTTCGTCCAATTGGATGCCGATGGGTGTTTGCGAAAAAGGGCATTGAGCGCGGACAGGTGACACGCTACAAGGCCCGGCTTGTCGCAAAAGGATTTAAGCAGAAGTTCGGTATTGACTGCTTTGAGACGTACTCGCCAGTGGCAAACATGAACTCCATAAGGGTTGTGCTGTCAGTCATTGTTCCAAAGGGATACGTGACCGAGCAGCTAGATGCGGATACAGCGTTCCTAAATAGTGACCTTAAGGAACAGGTGTACATGGAGGTACCGACCGGAATATCCAACTCTGAAAATTTAATGTGCAAGCTAGACAAGGCTATATACGGACTCAAACAGGCTGCGAGTGCATGGAACAAAATAATTCATGCTGTTTTCTTGCAAATAGGGTTTCGTAGCAGGAGAGCAGATCAATGTATCAACGTCAAATGTAAAAACGGCAGCTACGTTTACGTGTGCCTATATGTTGACGATATGATTATCGCTGCCAAGACAAGCAAGGAGATTCAGGAGGTGAAAGCGGCTTTGAAAGATTCTTTTAAGATGAAGGATTTGGGAAAGGTCAAATTTATTCTTGGAATGGAGATCGACCACGACCGAAATTGCAGCACGCTCATGATTCGGCAGACCCGGTATATTGACGACGTGGTGCAAAGGTTCAACCAAGAAGATGCCAAGCCAGTGACGAACCCATGTGAATCGGGGTTAAAGTTGTCGAAAATGCAATCGCCAACTACAGAGGGCGAAAGAAACGCTATGAGATCGAAGCCCTACAGATCTCTGATTGGATGTTTGTTATACATCACAACGTGTACGCGTCCTGATGTGGCATATGTGGTCACCCAATTATCCCGATTTTTGGAGAATCCAGGTCAGCAACACTGGAAGGCTGCGATTCGGGTACTCCGCTATCTAAAGACGACAAGAGACTACGGAATTATCTACGACGGTAGCACCAGCGAAGTGCATGTTACAGCATACACGGACGCGGACTGGGGCAGCAACATCGATGACCGACGCTCGGTATCGGGAACAATGGTAATGATTGGTGGTGCACCAGTAATTTTCAAGTCCAAATATCAGCGTACGGTGGCGCTGAGTTCTGCTGAGGCGGAATACATGGCTCTCAGCCTATGTACTCAAGAAGTTTTGTGGTTTCGCACGATGCTCAATGATCTGGGTCTCCAACAAGTGGGAGCTACGGAGATTTGGGAAGATAATCAAGGTGCAATCGGGCTGACCAATAATGCAGGATATAACGGTAGAACCAAGCACATTGACATTCGTTATCACTTCATCCGAGAGAATGTGGCACGAGAAACCATCATTGTCAAGTACGTGTCAACGATGGACCAGTTGGCGGACATGCTAACCAAGGCTCTGGGAACCAAGAGACTCAAGTACTTGATGCTGGCTAGTGGCATCGGACCCAGGCGCGTATAGCATAAGCGGCGAGTGGGAGTGTTGATATAGCGCCGCATATTAAATACGACCAGCATAGTATACCAGTAGGGTACCGGTTTGATACCGGTTATGACGTCATCCTAATGACGTCATTAGATGACGTCAGAAGCTTCTTAAGTGTTCTTTGAGGTTCCATAAGAATGATTGGCTTAGAAGTAGCAATAGGTTTGCGAACTAAGGACCATTAAAATATATTTACTTTTCATTTTGCCGACTACTACAAAGGTCTCCTCCTCAACAATATGCAACAAACATCGATGAAATTTTCCTACACGGTGGGTTCACGTATCATGTGATCCGTTGTGTTGCCTACTTTGTAGATCAATTTCAAGCCTTACGGGGACATACAGTAGGTAACGCGATACTTTTTAGAGCTACATGAATTGATAATTTTGTAGGAATTTAGCGACAAACTCCGTCGAGTGTCAAACATCGGTCCACGGCAGCAGATATGACCTATCGTAAAGAGAGGGACCCAAATGGCCTGACTATGTTCTCCCCATCTGTTTGCGGGGTGTCTTTCTCCCTAGTGAAGTATACCTCAGGCTTGGATACACTCCCAGTTAGTGTTGTTATCTCCCCGGGTACTTACCCGGTTATTAACCACCAGCGAGTTAATAACATTTTAAGCTAGGTTTTTAACAATGGAAAAAATCGAAGTCATAATATGTATGCTTTAGGTATGGTGCATTAATTGGACAGCATCAATGCTGGCTTTCTACACAAACCGCACCGTCTTTGCTAACTTGTTTTTCCTCGGGTAATACCATTTGGTGCATTTTTAACAGGGTATTTAACAGAATGGGTATTTACCAACCTAACAACACTACTCCCAGTTACCAGTGATCGGTCACTGGTGAGCATAAGTAGCACGTCAATACTTCCTACAGGTTATGAACTCAAGGTTCACGGGGCTCAGGCAGGTCGTTTTAACAAGCAACAAAGTTGAAATTTCTGATTTTTGACTAACACCAGAAGCATTTGAGTGGGTTAAAACTCATTAAGTTTTCGTTTATTGAGATTTCGTTGAGGATTCACGTTTTCTGGAATATTACGCGTTGGTTTTTTACGTGGAGTTACGTTTTCTTACATTGAGGAAAACAAAATGGAAACGCCAGTGGACAATGAGGCAGCACTATTGGAAATAGTAAAAAAAACTTGAAGAACGCGTGGAAATGATGGAAGATTAGCGTTCGACGCCATCTGCTCCCAGCACTTTGCCGGGATCAAGAAAGAACTCGCCTATTGCGGAAGGTGGAAGTGTTTTTAAAAGAATTACGGACCGTTTGAACAATGGATGACAATAAACCACATCAGCGCTGAAGCATTAAAAAAGGTGGTTCAGTACGCGCCGGTGCACCAAATGTACAGCAAGGCCAGGCGGATGGAGCGGCACCACAAGGGCTGTAGGTGGAGCTATGCCATCTAACATTATGCTCCACAAACTCTTGGGGGCATGAAAATACCAAGGTTGATGATTAAAAAAAATCGGGAAATGAGGTTTATCCTGGACTTGGAGCGGGCTTTATACAATGGGCGTACCGGTTTATAGCAGCTGTGGAAAGTGCCGAGTTGTCGTGTGGACTGAAAGGCTCAAAGTGAACAAGTTGGGAGATCATCTGGAAAGTGTGGCAACGAATAATTTCCAAGCGAATATAGCGACATTGTGGCAAATGTCACAATAACTTTATTTCGTATAGGATCAAATGTTGAACGCTTTCAAGGTTATAATCACGCATCACCAGGTCGCACTGATGTTTGCGGCTGAGAAAGACCCGCGCAGAATATGGACCCAACATTTCCTGTACTTGGTGGCCCTGGTTAAAGAGAGCGGGTCACATGAACGATTAATAGTGAAAAAAATCGTGAAGCACGCCACACCTAAGGTTACCGTTGATGATAGGTTATGATCCAACGAGACATGACTTTATGATGCACACTCAAGAGCTTGTTGCCTGGGCACAAGAACTCGATCACGAAAGAGCAGAAAATCTGGGAAGGTTTTGGTAAACTCCGTAGAAGAGCAAAGAGAAAGCGAACGTGTTACAATTGTAGAATGGAGGGCCACATTCAAAAGTATTGTCGACAAAATGGAAGGAGAACATCAAAAAGGCGTTTTGAATGGAGCAGAAAGCGTTCGAACGCTGGAAATAAATGCTTCGTACTATCGACGACAGAGAGTGGATTTTGAAGCGCCAATATGTGACATTATGTCTAACGGGAACATCTGGATTATCGACAACGGCGCTATCAGACATTTAGTGTCAAACGCAGAGATATTGGATGACACCAGAGACTGCGTCGAAGGAGAAAACATGATGCTCCCAGATGGAGGAACTCTGCAAGCCACGAGGGTTGGGAGTGTAACTACTCAGTAATGACTTTTCCACCATAGTGCTAACAGAGGTGTATTTTGCACCGAAACTGGCAAAAAAACTGATTTCTCTGGAATGTCCCAGGAAAAAAATGTGTATTGAGAGAAAAAGGCAAAGGCATGCAATTTATCCGCAGAAACAAAGTTCTATTTAAAGTCAATGGTTAGCTCACTGCAAATTTGCGTACAACGAAGAAACTGGAGAAAGCACAAGTGTTTTCGAATATGGTGACGAATGTGGTGTCCCAAGGACCTAGTGACGACTACCAAAAAGGAACGTTACATCAGTCCCACATCAGGTTAGAGCACATAGCCTATGTCACGATCGAAACGTTGGTGAAAGCCCTGTGTCTAGAATTACACTGACTGATCGACGCAGGGCTAACTGCCTGACATGTGTAAAAGGGAAGGCCACTAAAACAAAACAGTCGCGAAAGATTCCGGACAAAACACGCCAATAGACCGCATTGGTGGCGTCATATGTAGCGATTTAAAGGACCTATCACGCCAAGAGATAGGTGTAGAAATCGATATCTCGTGGTTGTCGTGGACCACTTTTTTAATTACGTTCGGATTTTCGCTGCCAAAACTAAGGATCAGCAGCGAAGAATGTTTGAACATTTTTTGGTTTGGTTCGAGAGTGAATTTAATTGTTGCATTCACGTCCTGCGAACAGATGGTGGCGGGAAATACCGCAATGTAGATATGTTCTGCAAGAAGACAGGCGTAAGAATACAGGCTACGGAAGGCGGAAGCCCAGCCTCCAACGGCGAAGTAGAACGGATGGTCCGGACCACATTCAATATGGTTCGGTGTATGATATTTGGTTGGGGGGGGTGTCGCA
>MIQA02003992.1:0-11482 GCA_001887855.2 Sclerospora graminicola | reverse complement strand
CTATATCCAATACTCCCTTTTGTGTGACCTACCCCAAATAGCCCGGCTGACCAGTCGTGCGCCTTACCCAACGCAACCCGGCTAACTCCGACTCTGTGTACCGGTGCGGCCGGTACACCAACCCCAAATGGTACCAGTCCGGCAGGTACATTGTACCCGGCTGGCTCGGCCGGATGACCATCCATCCAAGCTCCCTGGCCGCTGGCGCTAGCAATTCCTTGGCAGCTTCTCATCCGATCCGGGTGCCTCCTTCATCCACTAGAACACTCATCTTCCTTCAGGCTCCTTTCACTCATACCTTCCAAACAATCCGCCACCAATCCGCCCCTTGGTCCGCGGTCGTCCCGTCCGCTTAGCCTGCTAGCTCGACTGTTCATGCCTTCTATCACGTTCGTCCGGCCTGATTCCAAGCCTGGCGCCGTCCGGCCGCTTGTAGGTATGCTCGGCGGCGGCTATCCGGCGCCCACGCCCTTGGTCCGTATTTCTGCCAATCAGAATGCGCCCTCTGGAAAGTACTTCACATTAATTCATAAGTCACTTTACCACAGCCGCCCCTGAGTCGCGTCACGGCCGCACAACGGTTGAGGCACGATCTCACCCGAACCCAATTGACCTGATCCTGCTTATCTATGCCTCGCTTTGGTACGTCGTCCCACTAATTTATAGCGATTTTCGTGAAGCCGGTCGGTCTCCCGGCCGCTGGCAATCCCGTCCACAGATGTTGACTTTATCTTGATTTATTTCCAGTTTTGCAAATCGACAAGGACAACGTTTGTCGTCTCGTTCTCGTGGACGACGACTCGCCCGCCAGCGGGGTGGAAGTCGCAAAACCGCCGAAATCGTCCCGTACTCCCGATCTGGTGCTGTCGACCGCCGACGCCGAAGCTGCACTCCGCGTCCACGGCCAGGCTTGCGGCGACCGGGACGGATTGAAGGCCGTCGTCTCTTCCCTTCGGGCGGAGCTTCAATCCTGTCAGACCGACTATGAAGCTCTGTCTCAGAGTTTCAAGACTTCTTGTGCGATGCTGGACCGCATGAACCCCCGGATCGCTGAGCTGAAACTCAGTCGTCAAAAAGCGGAGGGCGAAGTAACCCGCCTCAGGGCAATTGTGGGTCAGCTTACGGACGCTCTACAACGAGCCGCCGCGCCATCCGCCTCCATCTCCGAAGCGGCGGGGATGGAGAAAAGGCTGGAGGCGTTGACCGCCCAAGTGGATAGCTTGGAGCACATCCAGGCTGACTTGGTCCGACAACTCGCCGCTGCCAACCGCCGGGCCGATGAAGCTGCCGTTCGGAGTCCTTCTCCGGGAACAATTGACCTTCAGAAACAGGTGACCGATCTCGAACGTCAAATCGCCATCTTGACGGAAGAGCGAAACCGTCTCCGCATGCTGGAAGACGTCGTTGAGCCCCTCCGGACCGCCAATCAGGAATTGGTTCACAGATCAAAGCTTCAGTGTAAGTGCCTCTTCTCCCCTTGTGTTGTAACCCAGTCGCTTACAGTCTCCATGTCCTTGTCGCTCCACAGTCCAACAGCTGGAACAGCTGAAGCAGCAGTCCGCTAAGATCCCTGACATGTCTCGAGAACTTTCGCACCTTCGTGCCCGACTCCGCCAGGTGTCCCACGACTTAGATAAAGTGCGGGACAACCGAAACCACCTGCGCGACTCCCACGTTCAGGCCCTCGGCCAAATCTCGGATCTGGAGCAGCAGCTGCAGGAAACTACTTCCCGGCAACAGGAGTTGCGGGCTGAGCTCTACCGGGCCCGTCGAGAAAATCTCGACGCCCATGCCATGCTGGCTCGGGCCGACCGTGTTTGCACTACCATGCTGGATAAGGAGGATCGCTGTAGGTCCTTGTTGTGTGAACTACAAGACCAGCTCGAAACGACTCGAAGCCAGGCCGCTCTTCTCTTGCAAGCTCCTTTGAATGTACGAGAAACCGTCTTGTCTGTCTTGGGGATGGTGGATCAGTGGAAAACCTCTCCACCGAAATCATCCCAGTTGCCCTTTACAGCTGAGTCAGAACCTGAGAAACTTCCTGCCGGCCTTAAATCGCCCCTAGCCGGTTCAGACTTCTCGTCCGCCTCGGTAGGATCGGGTGGCCGAAAACGTCCGGCCAGCTCTCGCCCTTCCTTAGCCGGTGCTGACCCGCCCAAACGGAGGAAGAAGAGCGAATCCTCCCCCTCGCGCCAATGTCCTCCGGGCAAGTTGGACAGCGAGGAAGAACTCGGGTCGGAAAGCGACGACAGCTTGTTCGCGAGGCGGTCCGCTGCTGCGTCTCCCCCTCTCTCATCAGGTAGAACTGGTCTCACCCCTGGTTCATCCTCTAGCTCCGAAGAGGACTCGGACTCCGGTCCAGCCGCGTCGCCATCCGGGTCAGCGGTCGCGTCGCCATCCGGGTCAGCGGCCGCGTCGCCATCCGGCACCCGGATCCGCCCTCCGTCTGATTCTTCCTCGGACTCGGAGCCGTCCTCCCCTTCGTGCATCTATGATGATGACGAAGAAGACGAGGAGTACGATGTCCAGCAAGTATGTGTCGCGTTATCCCGCTCTCGCGCGGATACTCGTCGCCGCCCCTCCAATTCCGGTGGGCGAACGACGGATCAACTGGAACTCGATCAGGTTATCGATCTGCAAACTCCGCCGCCGGCAGGTTTTGGCTCCGGGGAACATGAGCCGTCTGATCTATCCTTGCCTCCTGGCACTGTCGACACCCCGGCCGCTAGGGTCGCCCGTACCTCGAGTTCCAACGGAGTGGCCGAGGAGAAAATGGAAGACAACGACGAGGACATCCCTGATCAGTGGTTGACTCCCCCCGACCTGAGCGATCCAGAAGCACCTCTCTCCCAGACTCCGGCCAAAACCCGGCGATCAGCTCCGGCCGGGCCACGTCCCAAACGTCGGCCCAACCGGCCGGCGGCCAAACCCAAGATCCGGAGGAGCACTCTACCTCCTGCGCCCTCCTTTCCTAAACTTCCGCTTCTGTGGTTACCGGGCGGGCGCTTCCCCAGTGGGGCGGATCGGTCCGCCATCCTACCTTGGCAAGTCAAGCAGCTGAGAAATGTAAGTCTCGCTGATATCTCCAGTTCTCAGCTCGCTCACTTCCTATCCCGTCAGCCTATCTGGATGTTCCCTCGATCCCGCAAGACGCCTTCATTAGCGACCTGGCGCCCCGACCTGATGGGGTCGGGCGCCATCGACGCACTCATGAAGACCAAACCTTGGAAAATCCTGAACACTAAGATGCCAGATATGGGACTTCCGTCCAGCCCATGGTTTACGGAATTCAAGGCGAGATTCCAGGATTTCGCTGTGGCTCATGCTTGGGCCATCTGGGAGTCTACCCACTTCCTGTACATCTCTGCAGAGGACAAGCGAGTGGACGAATCTCTCCGCGCGTATTCCCTTGCCCGGAAGAGTCGTCGGGGGCGAGCTTCCGAGGCATGGGTCCGTTTATGTACGTTTATTATGGAGGGTTTCCGGGATGGTAAGTGCGACTTGGACCTGTTTCTCTTCCCGTTCATGCTCCATCTACCGAACCGTAGATGCGGAAATGCAGCGGAGGGAGGGACGTGGTATCCCGGCCTGGGTGCGCGGGATCAGACTACCTCCCTTTCCGAATCTCTGGAGGCCATTGACCAGCAAGATCCTTGGCGCAATCAGTACCGCAAACGGCCCTCCGACCACCCTGGACTTCGAGTGACTCGGCTCCACGGCAAGTACAGTCATCCACAGGGATGAGCAATCGGGCTTACTTTAATTCTTTTATTTCCTTCGTTTCTCTTTCAATATATCCATCCGTGCTTCTTTCGTTCCCACTCCAAGCATTTACTTTTGACTACTAACCGTGGTTAGTCTCGTCCAGCCGGCTTGGGGGTCCGCCTAGAGGGACCTTTTATTGCCGCAGGGCATCTCTTGGTCCGGTCGGGTGTGAACGCCCTGTTCCCAGTCACGGTCGCCATATTCCTCTTCTACGGGACGGCTGGATCCGGACGAATGGTTCTCGTATCTAGCGGCCGGTTTGATTATCTCCGATAGCTTGTTCATCTCCGCCAATCCGTCCAACAATCCTGGATCTAAAACGGTGAGACCGATCTGATCTCGCATGGCCAAGGTAGCCAGATGGTCTGCGCTGTTGTTCCACTCTCGTTTGACGTGTAACAGTTCGTGCTTCGGCCATCTCCGCAAGGCGGACATAACCCGATCATTCAGCAATCTCAGCCGGGGCGCTTTGCAATCTATCTCTCCTGTAATTTGCAGGATCACCAGATTGGAATCACCACATATGATGATCCGCCCCTGTGTCCGGCCAGCCAACAGATCTAGGCAGAGTAAAATCCCCCTGTACTCCGCTTCGTTCACCGTTATGCCAGGCGTGAAATCCGAGGCGGCCGCGACCACTTTCCATTCGGGCAACTTCCACACAATAGCACTATAGGCCCCGACCCCCTTCTTTACACTCGCCGACCCGTCAAAACTCAAAACCATTAGTTCCTCCGTGGGTCCCACTGTTGGCGGCGGTAATACGATGGTTTGTCGAGGCTGCTTCCGAGGCGCGATCGCTATCAGTGCTTCCTCCACTTCTGCCCTTGGGGTAATGCTGGCAGCCAGCGTGCCCAGTATTTCCTCTTCTCCCTTAGTACACTTAATCACTTCGAGGGACCACTGAGACAGCAGAGCTGCCCATCTACCCAGCCGGCCGTCAATTCCATTCGCCGTCAGGAGCTACGATAGGGTCGACCGTCTAGATAGTACCTTGATAGGCCGAGACACCAACATAGTATAACACACATCCAAGATCCGCAATAAAGCCAAAACTTCTTTATCCACCAATCCGTAATTAACTTCATTAGCCTTCAGGGTCCGGCTGGTGAATGTCACGGGACAGTACACTCCGTCATGATCTTGAACGAGGGCGGCCGAGATGGCCCATTTGTTAGCGTAGATGATGACCACAGGAACCTTATTAACATCGAAATGTTTCAGGACCGGTGTAGTCGCCATCTTCGCCTTTAACATACCAAAGGCCACCATCGCTCGAGTCATGTGGTCGTCCGGGTCGGCCGCGCAGGGATCCGGCGGCCGGCCGCCTGTCGGGGCAAAAAAGGGCGCCTTCTCATTGGCCGAAATAGCTGACAAGGGCGGCATCCCATTGGCTGATATTTCCGGCCCGGCTCGCGTCTCCGCTTGCCTATCCTGCTCTCTCAGCTTATGGTAATCCACCTCCCGTAATTCATACAAAACCGCCGCATAGACTGCGAAATCCTCGATGAACCGACTGTAATAATTCAGGCTGCCCAAAAAGGATTGCATAGCCTTTAGGGATCGCGGGAAAGGCAGATTACTCAAGGACTCCAAATCCTTCGGATTAGCCTCCAATCCGGCAATCGAAACCTGATGGCCCAAATAGGTCACCTTAGTCTTTCCCCAGAAACTCTTAGCCACACTAATCGAAAGATTCCACTTTTCACACGTAATCATCAACTTCTCCACTTTGTCACACAGTAAATCCCAGGTAGTTGCCGTAACGAGAATATCATCAATGTAAGACCGCCGCCCCAAAACTGAAGGTTTTGGGTCGGGGTCCGGGTCACCTTCGGCGAACACATCCCCGACCAGAGCCGGATCTTGATCCGCCTTGATCTTGAAGTGTCCGTACAGCGCGTTGTCTATCAGCCGTTGATAAATCTGCGGGGCATTCTTCAGACCGAACGGCATCCGGTTCCACTCGAACAACCCGAAGGGCGTCACGAACACAGAGATCTCCCGTGCACGATCGGTCATAGAAACCACCCAGAATCCACTGGCCATGTCCAATGAGCAATACCACAAAACTTTATCCAAGTCCTCCAGCAGGTCGTTTATCAGCGGCATCGGGTAAACCATCAGCTTAGTCAGCCGGTTCACCAGCCGGTAGTCAATACACAACCTTATATCCACCCCATTCTTCTTGATAATAATTACAATGGGCGAAGCCCAGGGCGAGGTGGACGGCTGAATTATCTTGGTGGCCAGCAAACCCTTGATAAGCTCTGACAGCTTTTCCCGATACTGGGGGGCGACTCTTCGGCATCTTTGTGCAACCGGCTTGGCGTTTCCCACATCGATGTCGCATACCGCCCCATGGGCGGCCGGAGGAAGTGCGTTTCCTGGTCCAATCAGCAGATGTTTTCTTTTCCATATGATATCCTTCAGCCTGCTGATCTCTTCCAGGGTGTTCACATCCGGGTCTCCCACTTGTAGATCGTCAATAGTAACCGCTGGTGGGCTGGGGGTTACCTCAGGTAGCACCGCCATCTGATCCTCCATGCCTTCAACATATAGCTCGCCCCCTTCATGAATGCAGACTTGGTCAGCTTCGACTACTTCGAGATCCTGATCCGCCGGGGTCGATCCGCCTTCGGCTTTTTCCGAATTCCGATCGGCCGGCTGGGTCGATCCGCCTTCACCTCGGTCGTCAAACTATCCGCCATCGGGGTTGACCGCATATGTAACTCTGCTTTGTCCTTTCTCCTGATTCTGTCGTTCGTCCGTCTTCCTCTGAGTGGGCAAAACCAGTTCCGCGATCGGGGCATAGTCTCGGCCAATACGTTCAGCCGGATCCGGCGACGGCCGGCTCCGCGTCAATATTTTAGAAGGGGTCCGGTATTCGGGTTTAGCCACCATCGGCGTCTGGTCCTCTTCTAATTCTTCCTCTTCGCTGACCAGATCGGTGGTTGCCTGAAAAGCCAGGTTTTGCCACTCGATATAACGTCTTGAGCCAATAGTGACATAGCCCGGCCGGCGGGGCACTTTATCCTCGGCCAGCCACATTCCAATAATCACATCTTCATGCAAGGTGAGGGGTTTTTCAGAGATGTTGGTCACGCTTATAGAGTTGAGATGACCACCCCCTTTAACAAACGATGGCACCCAGCACTCGCCCCTTGTCAGCCATAACTTACTCCGCCTGTCGTGTGGTCGTAACATTACTTCCACCGCTTTTCCAACTGGCACCGTTACAAACTGACCTAACTTGAGGAACTGGACGTGGGCACCATATAAGGGCCGCCGGCCGGCCAGCTGGATCTGTACCTCATCCGGCAACGTCAATGTTCCATGCGATAAGTCCAGCCGTATGCCGGCCGGGACCATAAAGTCCATGCCCAAAATTGCATCCTGCCCGGCCAGCTTGCCTACCCAGGCGGTAAAGTAATATACCAAAGACCCAGCTAACGTAATCTTAACTCTTGTCCTTCCTTGGGTCATGTATGAATTTTCTCCAATGCCGATACATTCCTGCCGCTTCGTCTCGTCTATCTCACACCCCACCTTACGAGTAAAGGTGGTGTCCACGATAGACACTTCCGCGCCAGAGTCGAACAGCATGGTAGCCTTCTAGTTATTGATTTTTCCATCCGCCTTGGCTTGCTTGAACCATTTATCCGGCGAATGATATTTCCAATAACCTCGCGACTCGCCGGGTAACAGGTTCAATTCCATACGCACTTCAGACCGAGAGTACTCATCCGTCCGTATACTGCTCACCAGGAAGGGGTCAGCCGTGCCGCCCGGAGACCGGATGACGTAATCGTCAAACTTACATGTATTGTCGGTTATCCTTTGCTTTGCTTCTTGATTATCCTCCTTACCGACATATGCGTAGATACTAACACTAGACCGCTCGGCTCGAACCAGATTCCAACCTGGCGAGCGATCTAGTTTAACATCTTTTCCACTCCGGGCGGCAACATTCCAGCGTGCTTGGTCGGGACGTACCACTTTTTCATCTGGTTGTAGAATTCTTCAATGGGACACAGTCCCGCCTCATGCACCTCCCCGCAAGTCTTACACGTGAACAGGCAGTGTTCCGCCGGGTGTCCCTTCCTCTCGCACTTCTTGCACGTCAGCCGCTTCCAGCAGCTCCGGTCGTCATGCTTGATGGACCCACAGTGGGTACATTTGCGCCTGGGGTAATCCTGGTCAGTTCGAGCCGGAAAACCCTTCGGCTGACTGGACCCGGCTGGCAGCCTGGATGGCTGACTGGCTTCTGCCGAGAAAAGGTACCGGTACTGCTCCTCCTCAGACTCGCCCCCGGATCGCTGATACTCCTCTTCCGAGCTGGTCGCGTCTGACTCTCGGGCGACCATGCGGACGGCTCGGGCCGTCCTGGTAGATGGCGGCCGGCCTCCTTGTTCCGCGTTGAATCGGGACTTGAAACGGCCGGTTCCAACTGCCGCCTTGGGGCCTCGCTTCTTCGCTCTTAGGTAGGTGCGCAACGTCAATTCCAGCTCCGTGGTGTTCTTCAATCGCAGTAACGCCAGCTGGTCTGCCAGCTCCCGATCGTCCAACGTGCTGATAAAATGCTCCACATGTTCACGAGCGGCTTCCGATCGGCTGGCATCTTCTTTAACCGGGATAACCGCCCTTATGCCAGCGACATTTAAGCGATGGAGATATTCCAGGGGGGTCTCATCCGCCCGCTTCTTGGTGTGGAAATATTGACGCGCCGCCGATGTTCCAGATCCACAGTATTGTTCTTCGAAAGCACCGGCCAATCCCCTCCAGTTTCCTCGGATTTCCCGGCTGAGCTGACTTCGTCTTGCTCAGCCATCCTCGGGCTTGGTCCTCGTCCGTGTCGCGTCCGGTGAAGTCTTTTAGCTCGGACGTGGCCGACATTCGCACCCTTGTGATCGCTCCCGAATCCGCATCAAACGCTTGGGCCGAGGCCATATGGGATCGACGGGCCATCCCCAGAACCAGGTCGTCGGGATCGTAATGGTACTTGGCCGACTTGACGGATTCCATATCCACGTCGCTGAGAGACAGCTTCCTATTCGTTGGCCCACGTCCGGTCCGGCGACCTGTCTGGCGGCTCGGCGGGGCGGCATAGGGTTCACTCTGCTTGGACTGCACCAACTCCATGTCTTCGTCACTCAGCTCCCTCGCATAGTACTTGACTGGCTCGGACGCCTGAGTTCCACGACGAGCCGGCTGGTCCGGTGACTTCGGACTGCCGCGGCTGGCGCTCAGCCGACGTTGCTCTTCCAAGTATCGCTCCATCATCGCCGAAAACATGTTTTGCAGGTGATCCGGCACCTGAAGGCTCTCTTGAGGGGCGACTTGAGGGGCGGCCGGGCTGCCAGATTGACATTCCTTTTTGATCCGCCCATCCGCGTCTTCGTCTTCCTCCTTCGGTTCTGGATCCACCGTCGCCGTCCGCCAGGCCTGTACGCTGTACTGGCTGGCGTTCTTCCGCTCGGGCGTACCCGGATCTTCACGTCCTCCAAGCCTCATGGCCGTCGCCACACGCGCTGCTCCCCTTGGGCCAAGCGTCATGCGGGTGATACCCACCGATGAATCGGAAGAGTCCGCTTCGGAAGGGGCAGACTCGTACTGCGAAGACCCTGAGTGTATCCCGGCCGGTCTGTTTGTTGCCGGCGGCGTGGACGGCGCCACTCCAGTCGTAGCTGTCATCTTCTTCGACGGCGGCGAGCAGCCCACTAGCGGTACCAAGCGGTCGTGCAGTGCGCTGGACGCCTCTTTCAACTTGTCCGTCTTCAGATCAAACAGCTCGTTCGGATCAAACACGCCGGTGTTAATGCCGGCTTGTTTGAGTTGATCGAATAGTCTCAAAAGGGACACGTGGCCGTCTGAGAGAGTTGGGGGAGAGACGGGACCTTTCAATCCGCCTATGATCTTCGGCCGTGTTATTTTCAGCACCTTTTCCGTCCGCAAGAACTGCCCCAACTCGTGAAGATGGAAAGCACGCTCCAAGTCTATATCCGTCGATAGGCCGTCCTGCTTTTCTTCTTCCTCTTCAAAACGCGGCCTATCTTTGTGGGTCGGATAATCCGATTCCTGCCAATCCGGTTTATTTAGGGGTAGGGGGGCCAGATCGCGACTTGGTCCCGATCCGGCCGGCTTCCCACTCCGGTCGTATCCGACTTCAGCTTCTTCTTCCTTATTTTTTTCTTTTATATCCATAATATGCATTTGTTTGTTAGGATCATGGTCGGAACCATGATCCTTCCTCGGACTATGGCGACTTGCACCATAATCCGATCCGGCTCCATCCGTGTAGCGGCCGGCACTACAGTGAGTAGTACCGTAATCCGGCGCAGTACCGTAATCCGCCCCCGGCGGAGCCTCTAGGTTCTTTAATGTCAACCTCGAACTCCCCCAATCCGAGGCGACCATCGCATCCTTCCATCTTCAGCAGCATTGGGGGCGATATGCCTTCCCCCAATGCATCCGACACAACATCGTCAACAAATTTGACAGGTTTAGGTCTTTCGCCCGCTAGGGACTCGCGGTGATATCCAGGGTCACCAAGAGATCCGGGCACGCGCACCATTGTGGTGTTGTCGCTCTCAGAAAAATCTTCCTGAGACGCGAACACCCACGGGGGTCCCAGACGACTGACTATCGGAGGGGGTACTCCGTCCATCCGAGTCATGATCCGATCCGGCATCCGGCCGGCGGGATCGGTCACTTTCATCCGCTTGATCGTGACTGCTCGGATGTTGCATGTTGAAAGCTCACCTTGTGTACCCGTCAGTACTGGGTGGTTTGCTCTCCTGGTGGACCCGAGGGCGAAAAGTGTAAATCCGTCCAATGGGGAGATGAGGGTTAGGACTAGGGGTAGCTCCTGGGCGGAAATCGTCACCGGGGAGCTCGTCTGGCAATACACTTGAACTTTGTATAGTGCCGGCTGGACCGAGAATAATCAATCGGCCAGCTAAACCAATAACAATGAAGGGCGAATCCAAATGTGTATGCAAAGGGGAATCCAGATATGACTCCACACTCTTCCACAGAAGGCCAAAATGTCACCACTTCCCAATACTTAATACCGTGTTCAAAACACGGGCGACTTGAGGTGAGTATACGAAGACGCCGCGACTCCCGGTCAGGGGACTTCCGGTGGGTTAACTTAACCTTCCCCGGGCAAACCAATAGCAGCAAGAGGGGACCTTGTTAGCCCTCTGCTGTGAACCAATGAAAGCGACTTGTGTCTAAGAAAGCGAAACGGATACTGATTTATCCTATATCCAATACCCGCTTTTGTGTGACCTACCCCAAATAGCCCGGCTGACCAGTCGTGTGCCATACCCGAAGTAGCCCGGTTAACTCCGATTTTGTGTACCCGCCTGGCCGGTTCACCGAACCCAGCTGGTACCAGTCCGGCTGGTTAATTGTACCCGGCTGGCTCGGCCGGATGGCCATCCATCCAAGCTCCCTGGCCGCTGGCGCTAGCAACTCCTTGACAGCTTCTCATCCGATCCGGGTGCCTCCTTCATCCACTAGAACACTCCTCTTCCTTCAGGCTCCTTTCACTCACACCTTCCAAGCAATCCGCCACCAATCCGCCCCCCGGCCGTCCCATGTCCGCGGTTGTCCCGTCCGCTTAGCCCGCTAGCCCAACTATCCATGCCTTCTATCACGTTCGTCCGGCCTGATTTCAAACCTGGCGCCGTCCGGCCGCTTGTAGGTATGC
>MIQA02003991.1:0-11719 GCA_001887855.2 Sclerospora graminicola | reverse complement strand
AGATCACTAGGTGAGACTGGATCGCGAAACGAGAGTTAATTGACGAAAACGCAGACGGACACTGATCGAACGAACTGTGCAGGGTCGAGACATATGAAGCAGCTATGGATAGCTTCAGTATGTTTGAAGGCAAAAGATGATCTCGAGCCGAATAGTGAATACAGATTTTGATCGGAGAAATCCAGTGTGGACATATGCCAGTAATGGTGGAAGTTGGGCAATGGTACCAAAGACACGAAGGAATTTATTCCCGTGAACGTCAGCTAAGCCGAACATAAAACGGAACGAAGTCACTACGTTTGTGAGAAGAGTGGCTCTTATAAGTGTATGGATGTATTGTTACTCTATGCTGGTGACTAGATCGATTAAGGTATTGTCCAGGCGATCTAGTCTGGCTTGGTTATTGACATCTTTTGTTTCCACTGTAGCTAAGCTAGAAATTTTGCCACCAAAACTGCCGCTCCATAAGCTAAAGAGAGAACAACAGCGACTTCGTGTATTTTTTTACAAGCAGAACCTTTGGCATACCCTCACTCATTGTATAGGACGGACTATAGTAGCGGCTTCATAAAAGTTCAAGTAGTACCGTATCTTGCTCCCCATAAATGGCGTTTCTATATCTGGACGACTCGAATTTTCTTGGGTCATGAGTGCTCCACATAAGGAGGTGTGACTGTATTGCTTTTTTGTAGAAAATCCAGACTATTCAGTCTTATTGGCTGAACCGATTGATATAAGTATCTCGGTCTGTGTCATTTGGCTACTTAAACTAAATATCACCGTAACTCGTCTTCCGGTGAAAAGGTTTCGCTGAGGCATATTGATCGAAGCCCCCGAATACATTAAGTCGACAGCGGATTAAGATAATTTGAAAGTCATCGGGACCGTAAATTTCATTAGACTCAGCTCTAGAGAAGAATTACGTTTAGAAATGGATTAAGCGCCGAAGCCAATGTCGAAGGCTTTATACTAAGTTACTTAAACTAAAATGGACGGGCAATGGTGATATTGAGCGGTACAAACCCCTGTTGGTCGCTTGTGGATACGAACAAAGGTTCGAAATCGATTATACGATGCGTTGGCCAACGTGACTGAAATGGGAACTGTGAAGTTAAGTTTGGCGCTAGAAAGGAAGTGGTTTGTATGCCAGACATTGGGACATCCCAAATGCATATGTAAAGGACAGAGCGTCAAAAACAGAGAAGAAAAATGAATAATAGAGAAAGATCATCAAAAATGGACAAAGCGGGAATAGGGTAGTCATGTTCGGGCTTCATGGGTTTGGGTGGTGGGTCTGGTCCTAATATCCATAACCCATATTCCATTGTATTCGGTTGCACGCTCTAGAGGCCATGCCAATTGCGGCATTAGAATGTAGTAGATGAAAGTAAGCAGGCCCAGCAAATAAAAAACAGTAGCTTTAATTTGAATAGATTAACAACAAGTGATGCTAATTTGTAAATTATTCTATATTGTCATCTCGGTTGTTGTTGGTGTTATGCCGTAGCACAACTTCTTCAAAGCACACAGATACCGATTGCGGCATTACAATTTAGTAGATGAGAGTAAGCACGCCCAGCAAACATAATAGCGCTAACTAATTTGAATAAATAAGGGCAAAAAAGTGATTCTAAATTGTACATTATTCTATGTCATTTCGAGTGGTAGTGTTATGCTGTAGTACAACGTCTACAGAGAGCACAAGCACGACAACTGTGGAAATAGAATGTATTAGATGAGAGTAAACCCGCCCAGCAAACAGGCTACCGATAGGTTTAATATTCAATTAAATAATGATAAACGAGTGATGCAAGTTTGTATGCATTATTCGATATTGTCATTTCGAGTGCTAGTGTTATGCTATATTACAACTTCTTGAAAACACACAGGCACGCCGATTGTGGCGCTAGCATAAGCGCGAGCCGAACAATGAGAACTTGCCTTCAAAGCTTGACGCATGCTATTTGTTTAGTGTAATTTAGAAGTACCAACAGGTTAGGTTTTTAAGTGGGCCGGGCCCACGAGTATTGTGCGACCTGCAACGCTGTAGTCTGTGCCGACCGCGATCAGTTTCACTGCATGGTCCCGTACTAAATATGTCACTCTGAACGAGCCGTGTCACCATGGGACAACTTCCGAGCTTAGCCTTCCTTGATTCAATCTAAGTATAGCAATAATCTAGACCCTGACGCAAGTCCATGCGAGTTGACCTAATCATTATTACGGTCGGCACGCTCCTATTTTTATCGATGAAGGCGTTCGCTGACCTGCTGGCGGGCAAACGGGTAATGAAGCTGAACTTTCATTCTTTAACGACGGGTATCACAATCGCGACTTCATGTGCAGCCGATCAAAATTGCAGCCTTTGAAGTCTTATTCATATGCTGTATAAAACGGGGTATCTCCTCTCACTCGGTCGTAAGACGAATTTAGACCGAAGCCTACATATTCATTCCAGTCGTGCTGGTTGACATCCTCCACATACATTTTGATAGACTGGGCCAGTGTCTACACCAGTCGTTCAGCATTCCTATTTGCTTGAACTACAGTGGATCTGTGCTTCTAGGCAAGATTTTGCTAAATGATATGAATACGTCAGGCATATATCATGCCTCCCGGCCCTGACAGATCACCTCACTGGTCACAAAGCATCTCCTTATTCCATCTCTAAAGTGTTTACCCTTGCGACTGTTCCATGCTTTCATGCACACCTGGGTGAGTTGTGTAATCTCCGTACTCGAATACACTGTAGGATTGAACACAAATCTGCCTTGTGACTTCCTCGGGGGTGATTACACTGTAGGATTGAACATAAATTTTCCTTTTGATTTCCTAGGGGTGATTTAAACTTTATGAAGCTATCCCTATAGCACACTCTGTCCTCTGACGACCACCTCCGCTTGGCATGCTCCAATCATGCTCGAGAGGATATTCTCGAGAGACGGATGGATTTTTCAAGCTAGGTAGCATGCATCCAGCGCGTTTTGCTTCCTAACCACCAACGAGGTTTATGTGTCATTACCACTAACTTGAAAAGATCTGTCAACCTCTCTTGTTCTGCTACGTCAGTTCTGGGAACTTTCGCCATGGTTGTTGACTCCAAGATTTCCTTACCTTTGGTCGCTGTTATATAGCCTTGAACGTTTGTTGCGGTAGATCCAACCATGTTTGTTGTCTTGGACATGCCGTCTCCGTCGGCAGATTGTAAAACACTAGCTAACGCTTCTTGGGTACTTTCTTTTTGGCATGGTTTTTCTCTCTTGTTGGATCCGCTGTGCTTTCCTCATCCCAGATGACCTTGCCTTTGGTGACATAACAGTAAGTCCATACTTCCATTTCCATGAACGGCTGGCTGTCGGTTCATCTACTCCTCCAATTACTTGCGACACGGGGATAATATTTTTAGCTGATCCACCGTTACCCTCCAGTTGATTGATGACAGTACTGTTTTCCCCTCCGGGCTTACCTGGTATTGGCATGAACGAATACTATCTTGCTTGGTTATGCTTTACCTGCTAGTCCAGATCTACACCCAAACGTTGCTTAGTTGGGGGGAGTCCTGCAAAATATTTTGTCACTACCCTACAACGACGATACCACCAGCTCAGCGTGCTTCGACCATTTAAGAGCAAGCTTTGATACGCGAGCAGAAGCGCACCTCACCATCGACTTGCACACCCACCAACACGGCTATGCCTAATAAATTCTCCAGCCAAGACACCAGAACGGAGCCCGCAACGCATCGAGATAAATGCGATTCTGTTGGGGAGTATATACCCTCCAGGCGGAAGTCTGGTGTTAAGCGTCGTGTTAAGATAGCAACCCAAAAGACCGGCTGCTGGATGCGCGTTGACACCTATCTCGTAAAGTCAAGTGCAATTGGCTTATCAAGCACCGATGTCGTGAAGGGGAAACTAAATCAAGTACCCGTGGGCACATTATTCACCGATTGGATGCTGGTAAGCAAGTGGAATAAATGTCTTGTTGGTGAGTCGGATTGTTTCTTTGAAAGACGAAGCAGAACCTGTCCTGCTGGGACGACGCGATCAAAGCAACGATATAAACAAAGAAGTAGGGGATCAGATCGTTGTTTAATCAAAACTAGGCTGGAACCATATCGGACGGAATTAATTGACTGAATTGACAAATGGCTGGTTAAAGTGCTTTGGCGTGAGAGAATGACTGATCTGTGGACTAACAAGTCGCAGGTCGGAATAGACCGATCGGCTTCGCTGATCGATTTATTCCGCTGCTCAGGTGTTAAAGCGGTTAAAAGTTGAAGTTTTAGCGTTACGGTCCGATTCGACCGGCCGATCGGCACTGAACAACCCAGTTACAGGTTGATAATATGAGCGGAGGGTTAGCAAGGTCTCCTTTGGCTCAATTATCACGAGTATATACGCATTTGGGCTCGCCGAAAGTCCCCCGACGGGATCGATTTAGACTTTTTAGTTCTCACCCCTCACGCCCACGTGTTTATAATTCAGTTATTTTAATTAGAAAAGGTTTTCTTAGGTTAAGTAGAGCCAGCCTTGGTTACCTTGATGCTTCCCGCCAGTCTCCAGACGAGCACCCATTTCCACACCCTCGTCGATATAATGCAGAATATTCTTAATGTGATTGTGTCCCCTGTTGTGTGGCGGCGCTGAACGGGTCACCTACAATGCGGGAGGTAGCAGCCTCAACTGAGGGGCGCACAAATTCTTCGTAACGTAACGGAATAAATAATTGCCGATTACTACCCACGCAGACAATACGCAGACAATCGTCTAGCGGATCTTAAGTCCGCCCCCTTCCGCAAAAGTCTTATAGATTTGACAGGCCTCTCTAAATCAAATTAGACGGATGTCAAATCTTTCCGACTCTTGAGATCGTCGCTGATTGGTCAATGAATATATGTCTAGATTCTCAAATCTGGGTACAATAGACACACAAAACACGGTGAATTTAATTAGGTAACATAAACGCGTGTCATACTGTACCAGGCTTTGTCCGTTTGTTCAATTTGTTCCATTTTTCCTCCAGTCATTGCTATGTAAACAAAAGTTTTAGCCAATCAAAAATATGATTAAAGCGCTAGATGCCGTTGTCATAGTCGTCTTCGCACAGCGCTGTAGTTCGTGCTTGTAGCTGAACATTATATTCACTAGCCGAAAGCACCTGCTGCAAGAGTTCAGTCTGCTCTGCAATGCACTGATCAAGCGACTTTGAAGAAATTGAGCTCTCGGACACATCGGTGCTGCGGGTGCGTCGACTAGTTTTATACAATGGCAGCGTCGGGGCCACAGGTGTGGACGTATACCGAGCGCGAACAGGGTGGGTAAACTTACTAAAAAAACGTCGTCGCGTTCCATGTTCATCGTTTCCGACTGGTGCCGAAGCTGTTTCTCGGGCACCATGTCCTTCGTGTCGATCACCTCGTAAATACTGCAGCGCTCGTCGATTCGGCCGTCAAAGGTGTCAGCGTCAGTTTCACGAGGAGTTGCTAAAGACTGCATCGCCTGGCGAGAGTTCCTTCCCAGTGAGTACTCAAAACTAAGCGATGATCGAACAGTGGGTGCGACACTGTAGTTCCGCGAGATTGAGCTCAACGTGCTTGATCGTGATTCCCAGCTGCTCCTGTCGGACTCATTTTCTGACACCCAAGACGTGCGATTTTCCTCGACACAAGTTGTACTGCGGCATGGTGTATCAGGATGGTGGGAAACAATACTCGAACTAGTCGGTTGTGTGGACGATCCGATGGACGAACTACGAGGTAAGGACGATAAAACCGGTTAAGTCGCAGAGGTAGGAGAACTAGAGTTTGCAAAGGATGAAAACAAAAAGCTGAAGGCTCAAATTGATCGTGAACGGCGCCGAGCAGAACAAGCTCACGTTTCCGTCGATAATATAGAGATCCAAACACTGACGCAGAAGGTTGGTTTTGCTCTCTTGTGAGCTCGATGAGTAATTTTCTCATCTCTTCCACCATGTTTATGTAAATTGTAGGTGGCTTTGTTGACAAAGGAAAGAATAGATTCACAGCAAACGTACAACACACTGAAACAAGCGGAAATGTATGCATCATACACAAGAATTCGTTAGCTCAGAAGCTGACCACTGTTGTCGTCTTTATTTTTGTGGCAGGAAAATGCGAGTGAACAGCTGTCAGACGCCTTAAAGGGTTTGTTAGAACTGGAGGATAAGCTTGGACAAGAAAGGCAAAAGGTCACTTCGCCCGATACCGTAGAAGCCAGACAAGTGCTGGTACGTTATTTTAAGTATTGACGGATTTTATCCACCCGGTACTGATGCACTCACCATATTTTTAGTTAAAGAGCAAGAAACACTCAAGCTACCTTAAATACTGCAGCGAAAACTTACGATGCACATGAAGAATTTGCTGTGGCTTTGCCAGTAGTTTTGGTGTAGGGGATCGACCCCAGAAATGGTCAGGCACTGATTCTTCAACTGGCACCACCGTTGCCGCACTGCCAACGCTACTCTTTACTTTAACTGGGTCCACAATTACTACGTCATCATCACTACCTGATTGAATCGTTACAATTGAAAGTCAAACTACGAGCTTTAATCATATTTTTGATTGGCTAAAACTTTTGTTTACATAGCAATGAGTGGAGGAAAAATGGAACAAATTGAACAAACGGACAATGGGGCTACGCGTTTATGTTACTTAATTAAATTCACCGTGTTTTGTGTATCGATTGAACCCAGATTTGAGAATCTCGACATATATTCATTGACCAATCAGCGACGATCTCAAGAGTCGGAAAGATTTGACACCCCTCTAATTTGATTTAGAGAGGCCTGTCAAATCTATAAGACTTTTGCGGTACATATAAACTGTGATCGCTTGGAACAACACTGCGCGGAGGAACAGAGATCAAGCACCGTAGATACAGAGACGATCGCACAGTTACTGTTTCATGACAATGTTCATCCTATTTTAGGTAGTGAAAAAGACGACGTAGGAAGAGGAAGAAGAGATTAAAAATATTATTCATTAACGCGTTCTCACTCTCCTTCTAACTATTTGTGCGGCATGTGTTCTTTCATCGCTATTTATTCCACCATAAAAGTCTTGGCGCAGCTAGAGCTTTACTGAGTAGATTGGCCAGTATGTCTTCACTCCTCATATCCTTGTGCTTCGAAATGTTCTTCGAAACTGACGAAAACGCATCAACCACATGTCGATGTTTCCTGCTGTCTTCCTTACAACTTGTTTTATAGCCGCTTGGTTATCAATCATTGAAAACGATGTGCATCTTCACCTTTATCTTCATTTCAAGCAATTGGTGCCCTGTCGGTTTAACAACATGCAAACATTTAAGTAATCTAAGCGACCTTATCGTCCATTTCCCCAATTTTCCACATTCTTGAGTTCAAACTCATCCCCCGGCTAGGATTACAAAGAAATGTCGAAGTCTGCTTCGTTTTCATGCGTTGGGTACGGCACTTGCCACACAGACAGCTACCATCGCAAGTACCACTCGGCCTGTCGTCATCTCCAATGCGGTCAAAAGTTGCCGCGCTTAAATTCCACGACCTTGTTCATTTCTATCACACCATCCAAAGAGCCTTAAAACGCACGCCATTTCCATCACGTGACAATGACCTTGTACGAACGACGGAGCAGCAATTTGTATTGGCAAATTTGTTTTGCCATATAATAGAGCATGGGAGACATTACTTCCACCGGAGTTTTTACCGTAATAGACATGTTACAGATAACGTGAGCACAAATGTGCAGCTCAATAAGAGACTGTTACTTAAGACAAGTAACCCTCAACACAGACCTTTCAAACTCTGAGCTGTGTCGGTCGGTCAAAACAACGCCATCATCATCAATCTTGGAGAAGCTATTCAAACAGACTGAGTCGCCCGAACAGACAGACGAGCGAGTAACTCAAACGACTGAAAACGATAAGGTAGCTTATCTCTTGTATCCTTTGAAACATTCTGCTCTTTTTGGTGACCTTCGCTTTATAACATTTTTTTCCTATTTATAATTTTGAGGATGTATTAACATTTACTTCTGTCAATCCAGGCCATGTAGTCATCAATGAGCACGGGCCAGGCTTCATTCTCGTCATAGCTGGCGTTCGACTCTTGCATTTTTACGAAGAAGTCGAAAAGCAAATCCCCACGTATCGCGCGTTACACCCTTCACGGGCTTCTTCTCCAGTAAAGAATTTAGCCAGCTCGCCGTCTCCTTTTCGAGGTGCGTAGGCAATAACAACTTCCACATGCCACAGCGATATCCATGCTTAGACTTTTTTGACCAGGTTCTTTAGAAAATCTAAAACAGAAGGAGTAGAATTTCTTGAACTCCGACTCGCTAGCAATAGCTTCGTGTAGCTGAGGGAGGTTGGCCTTCAGCTTTGCAGCAGAGTCGCAGTTTATCTTCTCCATCCCTCTAGTCCACTCGTTTCGTGTTAATGCACACGTGTAGATCGCTTGCATTTTCCATGCGATTACCAACACTATTATGTCCCGAGGGTCCACACCAATATCATCGCAGAACTTAAGAATTCCCTCCTCGTAAATACTGTCCTCCTCGCCGTAGGGGTCTTAATGAAGAGAAAGCGGGCGTTAGCCAGTCATGGTGCACCAACAATTTTAACATTACATGCACACCTAAATAGCTATCGAAACAAACGTTTATTGCGTCCATGGAGACTGTCGATTTTCTTTTACTATTGTAGCATGTCACACCAACACTTTAGGGGATGCGCACTACTAACCACCGGGTTAAAGTAGTAGCACTCACACAGAAGCACAGCTTACGCCTCCGTTTGCATAGAATCCGTCGATTGCCCGCATTAATCCCAGCTGAATTTTTCTAGGTAAGCCTTTGCCATCGCGTCGCAATATCTGACAAGCACGCAGGTCTCAGTAGATACTACTTCCACGTAATAAAAGTAGAATTTTAAACGTGCACATCGTGCATATCTGAAACGTACTTGGAGTTGGTCATGTTTGTGATGGCTTGCAGCTTTATCTTTTTGTCGCTGAGGAATTTGCTCAACTATGCGGTATCAAATCGGCAACATAAGCGAGCGTGAAGACCAATACGTTAGCGGTTTCATTGTCTTTCAACAGAATTGAACGAGGAGCGACGCAACTATCCATTTTACGTGGGTCTTTTGGTGCAATGCAAGGTCAATCGAACGCTTTTCTCAGTGCTGTCAAGCGTGATAAGCTAAAGAAGATTTTGGTTCGAATTTTAAATGCACGGTCATAAGGGCAAAGTTCACCTCTGTTCTGGAACAGCTCGATTGAAAAATGGAGCCATCTGATTGGTCAGATAGTCCGGCTGAGTCAACACATCCTCGGTTACAAAATTATACAGGAACTTTTACTCAAAACTCACAGACATGGATGACACTGTTTTTGCTCACCCATATCACATTTTTTATGAAAGGTCGGTGTGTCTTCTTTAACTTTGTTGGCCCTTCGGTTAGGAGCCTCTAACCGAGGTGACTCAAACAGAGGTGAACTTTTCCCTAATTGTTCTCCTCTCTAAAACGATAGCCCATACTTTATTGAGTGAACTCAAAAATGATCCAAATATAGGGGGTTGACGAGCTCATTGTTGCACTTTGCCCATTTATATTCACGAAATACTCGGGCTCTCTATCAGTAGCATTCAAATGCTGTATGATGAACTAGCGACTGCACGCGGATCTATACGACGTGAACAGCTTTTACGATTGCAACGACAGTGCGCGCTTAACCTTCTTGTTGCTGTAAATCATCTTTCTGTCTTGCTTCCAGAGGCTGGATTGGCGTTGGCTCTCCTCTATTAATGATAGAGTCGACTCTTCTCCTCCAGACATAGACGTGTAATTGGTGCTGCCAAAAAAGAAGCCGCGTGTCATCGAGCTTAAAGACTTTACATCGTGAAACCTTGAAAGAAGAATTATCTACCATCTTCTCATCAGTACGCAACGACGAGTTCTCAAAGGGTGGGAAAAGAAGCCGTTAAACAAAGACAGAAATCTGACGAACATAGGAGATATGAATTATATGCGTAGCAGCTTCACAAGTGCTTGGGGAAGAGTCAATCAATGCATAGTTTACACATAGTTATGTCGAGACGACGGTGTGATCATTTCCTGCGCAATTTAAAAACATAAGCTTTAGGGCTACAAAAAGCAAATGACGAATTGAAGCCAAATTTCATCGCAACGAACCAGGATGACTGGGTGGGAATGTAACAAGTATCAAACGTGGCGCCGAGTACCGAGTAAATTTACCGTCCCGAACATTAGTGGCATGAAACAGTTCAATAACTCTATCGTGCTGCTCGACGGCCTTGGGGGGCCAAGAAATACCTGATAAAAATAGCTAAATCAACAGAAGGCTGTGGTGAAGTGTTCCAGAAATTAACGGACTAATGATGATGGATGCCCGCACCGGATTGGCTGAAATGTCGCCCTTAGCCGGATGCCCGGACTGGTCAATAAGAAGACGCGATCTGGGAGCTTCCGGACGCACCTACGAGCGGCCGGACGGCACCTGGCCTGGGATCAGGCCGGACGAACGTGATGGAAGACATGGACAGTTGAGCTAACAGGCTAAGCAGACGGAAGGCCGCGGATGTTGGACGGCCGAGTGGCAGATCGGTGGCAGGCTCATTCGGAAAGTATGAGTGAAAGGAGCCTGAAAGAAGATGATTGTTCTAGCGGATGAAAGAGGCACCCGGATCGGGTGAGAAGCTGCCAAGGAATCGCTAGCGCCAGCGGCCGAGGGGCTCGGATGGATGGCCCTCCGCTCGAGCCGGCCGGGTACAATGTACCATCCGGACTGGTACCAGATGGGTTCGGTGTACCGGCCGGGTTGGTACCATCTGGGGTTGGTGTACCGGCCAGGCGGGTACACAAAGTCGGAGTTAACCGGGCTACTTCGGGTAAGGCGCATGACCGGTCAGCCGTGTTATTTGGGGTAGGTTACACAAAAGGGAGTATGAGATATAGGATAACTCAGTATACGTTTCGCTTTCCTAGACACAAGTCGCTTTCATTGGTTCACGGCAGAGGGCTAACAAGGTCCCCTCTTGCTGTTATTGGTTGGTTAAGTTAACCCACCGGAAGTCCCCTGACCGGGAGTCGCGGCGACTTCGTATACTCACCTCAAGTCGCCCGTGTTTTGAGCACGGTATTAAGTATTGGGAAGTGGTGACATTTTGGCCTTCTGTGGAAGAGTGTGGAGTTATATCTACTTTACATACACATTGGGATTCGCCCTTTATTGTTATTGTTTTAGCTGGCCGATTGATTATTCTCGGTCCAGCCGGCACTATACAAACTTCAAGTGTCTTATTGGTTTAGCTGGCCGATCGACTAATCTCGGCCCAGCCGGCACTATACAAAGTTCAAGTGTATTGCCCAGCGAGCTCCCCGGTGACGATTTCCGCCCAGGAGCTACCCCTAGTCCTAACCCTCATCTCCCTATTGGACGGATTTACACTTTTCGCCCTAGGGTCCACCAGGAGAGCAAACCACCCAGTACTGACGGGTACACAAGGTAAGCTTTCAACATGCAACATCCGAGCAGTCACGTTCAAGCGGATGGAAGTGACCGATCTAGCCGGCCGGATGCCGGATCGGATCATGACTCGGATGGACGGAGTACCCCCTCCGATAGTCAGTCGTCTGGGACCACCGTGGGTGTTCGCGTCTCAGGAAGATTTTCTGAGAGCGACTACACCACA
>MIQA02003986.1:33313-43962 GCA_001887855.2 Sclerospora graminicola | reverse complement strand
CCGGATGCCGGATCGGATCATGACTCGGATGGACGGATTACCCCCTCCGACGGTCAGTCATCTGGGCCCGTGGGTGTTCGCGTCTCAGGAAGAATTTCTGAGAGCGACTACACCACAGGAGGACGGGAACCCGTGCTCTTGAGCACGCTGCAGGTCATGCTCGGGTCCATCGCGTTCTGTACGACGGCGCCGTTGCTGGCGACGATTTCACTGGAACGAGGCTTTAAAGCTTCCGTATATGAAGTGCTCATTCTGTTGGTCATGGGGGGCCCGTTATACTTTTTGTTCCACATTGGGACCAAATGGTTTTACTTTGGGCAGACGGTTCTTGCCAGGGGTGCACAATATCGCGCGACGGGGCGTGGTTTTGTCACGAAACACTGGTCCTTTGATGAACTCTATCGATTTTGGCCAGTAGTCACTTGTACACGGCAGTGGAGATTGCTGTGGGCTTGACTGTCTACTTTGTCTTTACAATCAATCAGCAATTATTTGGCACGACGTGGTCGTTGTGGCTTGTGTTTGTTTCGTGGTACTGGTCCCCGTTCTTGTTCAATTCACTGGCGTTTGAATGGTCGGATGTTATGGAAGATTTCCGTCTGTGGTTTAAATGGATGCGAGGTGACGGTGGCAACCCGAATCAATCGTGGGAAGCGTGGTTTAAAGAAGAAAATGTCTACTTTGCCACGCTGCGGCCATGGGGAAGAGCGTGTATTACCATGAAAGGAGCCGTATTTGCAGCGATTGCATGCGCGATCGCGTCTACAAGTGACGAGTATCAAAATCGTAAGCTTTGTCTTGTCTCCAGAGTGTCCTCCAGTCGAGCAGGAAGCTGCGCTGCGTGGGATTTTACATACTTATATGCCCTTTGTATTCGGTGGAGTCGACGTTCAGTGGTTTGATCTGACGTTGGTTTGCGGTTGCTTTTTCGGTTTTTTTCCGGACCAAAGCATCCCTCAAGCTAAATATGAGCTCAAAGAGCAAAGAAAAAGAGCTACGCGCGCTTTCAAGGACAATGTGGATGTCGACATAACGCTAGAGTTTGGTCCTACGGTTTACCATCTTCAAAAGGCAGCCAATTTGGGTGGGCGCGTGCTTATTCAAAAACATGTAGCAAATTTCACCGAGCCAGCACTAAAACGTCTCATCGCCATACTTATTTGCTACCATCCACAAAAAACTCAGAAACATCAGCCTATCTCGTGCGTGGTACGCAGCAATTGCGGCACAAGGAACTAAAAAGAATAAAAACGTAAAGGTAAAAAAACGCATGAGATTATTTCCTACCATTGTATATGCATTTTCTTCTTGTAAAACCCATTCAGTCTCATCAGTCCATTGTAGAGAACGCCTCGGCGTGGCGTCTCCTACTGCAGCACCTGTCTTGGCATGACCAGCGGCGTAAGCAGCGGCACCCTCTTGCGTGGGACCGAACATTTTTCAAAATGGCATAGAATGAAAATGGTTTCGTGGTCCAAAAGTGCCCTTTATTTGGAGTGGAACATATCAGATTTGAGAATGAGAATAAAAAGTTTTGGACCATGGTCTCAAAAACTCAGGTTCGAAATTAGTCTGGCACAGACTAATTACGGTGGGAGGAGTAGCAAATACAGTATCCGCTCCCACTTCCGGAACTGCCCAAAAATTATCTCTTTTCAAACTTGGTACAGTTAAAGAACATAAGCTTCCGAAAATTGTGTATTGATTTGTACCACTACTGTGGTACTCACTCTATTATTCATTTGCTAAATCAAACAGTAGCTATGACTCAAGGTAAAAAAGCAACAGTTTTCGATAAGTGACCTGTTGGGGAGCTCGTAGATCAATGCCAGCCAGTGTTAGTGATACAGTTCTATGAAAAGTGTTACAACAAATGTATCGCTGCTCGATTCAATTGGACGAAATTGGACGATCAAGTGCGGGCCTTGTGAACGTTTCAGCTAGCGGCTCCACGGTGCATTATGCACCAAGGATCCGGATCCAACAAGCAGATTTACTATAGTCATCTAGCGCAAGGCAAAAGTCTTGTGAGTAATAACAGAGCAATGATACACATTAGCTCTATTTCATGCTGTTCCTTCTAAAAATGGATAGCCTATATTAACTGATCATTTCTGAAAATCCGGAAGTGAGAGCGGATACTGTAGTTAGCTTTAATAATTGACTACATTTTATTTGGGGAGATATTATCCCAACCGGAGTTTTTATTATCCCCACCGGAGTTATTCAATTTCTGATTTCTGTAGTTGCGATCACAAAATCTTTATCAGTAGCATTCGAATGCTGAATGATGAACAAGCGACTGCACGCAGATCTTTACGATGTGAACAGCTATTACGACTGCAACGATAGTGCGCGTTAACCTTCTTGTGCTGTAACATCGTCTTTCTTTCCTGCTTCCATAGGCTAAATTGTTGTTGGCTCTCCTCTATAATGATAGAGTCGCCTGTGCTGTTGCTAGATAAAAAGCCGCGTGTCAACGAGCTTAAAAGGCTTTACCATCGTGAAGCCTTTAAAGAAGAATGTATCTACCATCTTCTCATGAGTAGGTAACGACAAATTCTGAAAGGGTGGGAAACGAAGCCGTTAAACAAAGATAGAAAATTGACGAGCATGTATCATATGTGTAGCAACTTCACTAGGAAGAGTCAATCAATGCAGGGGGTCTAAGAAGCAGCCTTATGTTTGCATAGAAGGATTCACAGTGCAGGGACAATTGTGGCCCACACTATTTGTCATCTTTCATGGGAGATATTATCCCGAGGATAATACAAACTCCGGTGGGGATAATAAAAACTCCGGTGGGGATAATGTAGTATTAAGTTTATAACCGACGACATCTTTGAGTCAACGACCACCATCTGACCAATCAGATGCCACCATTTTTCAACGTGAACTGTGTCCTTACTTTGATTAAAATGATTGAGGAGGAAGAATGGTCGAAGGAGCTGGAGGCGAATCGCAAGCCAGGACAGAAGCATCCAACGCCTTCACCTGTACGTCATTAAGTTGCATAGTCGAATGTTTGACATCCTGAAAGTCGGGCTCATGCATAATGCTTTGATCCTAATCCTCTTCTGGACAGGGATTTGCTGACCGTGTCTTTTACGAGAGTTTATTACAGCAGCGGCCAGACAGTCGTATGGCCCAAAAATGGTGTCTTGAGTACGGCGTTCTCAAATGGGCTGAGGCTGAGATACTGTGTAAGAAGATGGGCGTTAGTACTGTACGTAATAGATGTCTACGCGTCATC
Source organism: Sclerospora graminicola (assembly GCA_001887855.2). Classification (NCBI taxonomy): domain Eukaryota; phylum Oomycota; class Peronosporomycetes; order Peronosporales; family Peronosporaceae; genus Sclerospora; species Sclerospora graminicola. The sequence continues at coordinate 40,709 of MIQA02003986.1, read as the reverse complement.
TAGCTATGGTTCTACCTTATGCAATTTTCTGCAGAATGTGATAAAGCAAACCAAGTCAACTAAGGTGAAAACGCAGAAAACCACGACGTCTATTGCTGGTGTTCCTAAATTGGTCAACGAGGCTGCTGCTGCGGAGGCCGTAGGGATCTCGAGTAGTGGCTTTGAAGGCGTCGGACTGGGTGCTTTATAGAGATAATTAATGGCGGCACTTGTAAAAGTACTAAAAAAAATAATGTGAGAAGATGATAGCCTTATTGCGGAATGGATTGATGAGTGCCGCCACAGTGTGCCTGTCCTTTGGTGGTTCAGATGAAGTCTACAACGAGACATTCTTCATTTGTTGCTACCTTATCCTCACTCCCGTTTCTTGGAGACTGACACAGAACAAAGATGCACGTAAGAAAGACAATTATTACACTCAAGTTTCACTGCATGTATGCGTTCATTCAGGGGCTAGTTAAATCAACAGATTGAAATCAGATAAAATCTTCAATCGTTAGAACTCTCGCGTAAGTTTATTCAACTGTTGTGCCGGTATCAGGGTGACCGTTTTGATGGAGTTGCGAGCAAATACTAGCATTGGACTGAATAGCCAGATGTCAATCAATTCTGATGTCGCCTGAGTTTCAAGGGCTGAGCTTTTTCTATAAACATGGAACGTCTGGCACATTTTCGTCATACTGTACGCAAAAGCTACACATCCGTTAATTTCATTCGTGCTATGACTAGCCAGTCTCCACACAGAAATCGAGGGGACTTTTTTAATGTCTCCTGATCTCGTCTACTTCATACTATTGTTTTAAATAGTCAACACGCAAAGTATTTGTACCCACTTCAACTATCAATCATCCAACGAACGCTTAACCGGCAGCATTTCAGCCCGATGAGCAGCTTCTGTCGAACGCGTGAGGCGATGAAACCGATGCATGTGTCACTTTCGGCCCAGCTGGTACAGCAACCTTGCAGCATGTTGTTGGAAAGACCAGTTAGGCTACATTCATCTCTTGAGTATTCTCCTCTTCCCCTTCCTTCATGTCCAGTCCAAAGAGCACATCATCGAACGTATCTTACGCGCCGGCGTGTTCATACAAAATACGACATCAAGACGCTGTCCTTTGACATGCTGGCTGAGTTATTTACTCTAACCGCCAAGAAAGCTGCAGATGGTCTCGGTATCAGCAGTCGCACATGTGTCGTTCGTTGGAGATTCGCCGTTGGTCATATTTAGGCTTCCAAAGCGGGAAAATGTCGAACGGATTCGTCAAGAAGCGATAGAAACGCTGCGCCACAAGCTCGAAAAAGAAGGCAAGACAAAAAGTCCATTCCAACCTCCGTGGTGCCAGCGGTAAGCGTCTATTGCAAGTCGAGATGCTTCGGTTAAGCAACCCGTCGCTAACGAGAGCAGCTCCCATAGCCAAAACGCCGAGACAGCAGCAGACTACACTGTTTACCTCTTCAATCCATCAAGTAGCACCATGGGCAATGTCTCTTGGCTTGATTTTTTTGGACCTGCAGCGAGTCGTTCCACACAAAGAGACCGGCATTTCCATTTCAACCGAGGAGGGCTCACGGACAATGCATCGAGTCTTCATGCAAGCGGGCACTTCTTCAAGACCGACGCCACGCCATATTCCGTTCTCCTCCATCTTTACTCGCTTTGAAATCGACATACCTCTGGTGAGAGCAAAATACGAAGGCATCACCAACCAGCCACACAAACGGAACGTTTCCCCTCGATCCATGTCGATGCAGGATATCGTAGCGATGGACGCTTGAAACTCTACGTCCACATACTTGTTCGTACTAGTAGGGTTGTTCTAATAATAGTAATATACAGAAACAGATAGAGACGATCATACTGTTTACGAATACGCTCGACTGCCGCCGCCTGTACCTGGCGGACACTTGTAGCCTTGCGGCAGCATGTAATTCTGCAAAGCACTGAAACAATACTGTGCTTTGCCAATGTTTTTTCGCGCATTTTCACGACGAACGCCATAGGTCCGGAGCAAATTCGTAAATGCCTCGACCTCGTCAGCCACTAGACCATGAGAACGCACGAGTAACTTCGCTTCTTCCAGTGTAATCGACATAGAGGTCCGATCTTTGGCTGATTTGCACATGGTTACACGTCCGCCACCGACGGAGCGAGCAATACATGACGATAAACTTAGGATTGCCATGCGTTTCGACCGCCCTGACTGTTGAATACAAGCCTTGAGATCCCGTAACGACGCCTGAATCCGATTCAGGTCTTCGGTATCATAAATCGGAGTCGATGCTCGATCTCGGAGTTGTTTCTTCGAGACCCACGCTGCAAATTCGTTGACATACGCCTCCAATTCAATCACATTCTCCGCATTAATTTCCTTCTGTAGCGAGTCTCTCCCGACAGTATTGGCCACTGTCTGCATTTCATTCATTCCTTGCGAAAAGATCACAGGCACTACTTTAATGGGTTTCTGGAATAAAAATTTCGCACGCAATCGCTGCTCTGGCGTCGAAAGCGGTAGATAAATAGCCCCCGAAATTGCGTCTTGTCCTGGAATACGATGCATACTGCGATCAGGGAATTCACTCGCTCGGCGTGTAATGATGGGCAGCTCAATCACGATGCCTGATGGCCCTGACGTGATGGAGACGCGAAACGCAGCAGCACGCGGCGATTTGACCGGTCGCAGCTTAATCTGCACCCGTCCAAGCTCCTTCACAGCCGCTTCCGTATCCCCAAGCATGCCCAACTCATTACCATACGTTGACAATAAACTCTCGACCGAAAACAAAAAACCAACCCTTGTAAGCATCTCGAGATAATCAATACCACAAGCCTTCAATGGATGCAGTCCAAAATCTCGGTAATCATGTGTATGGACGAACAGAGTTTGCTGAAAGCACGTGACGAGGGCACTCATCGCTTGACAGAACGCCACCTCGAGGCGACGCTCGACGTCCCATTTCAAGGCGTCGTATTTACGTTCCAACGCGTCCATCGTCAGCTCCGAACTCGACTGTGCGGCTTTCATTAAACGTGAATGTAGTCTCTCCAACTCTTCCCGCATTTGACGTACACCGCCATTCTTAAACCCATACACATGTGCTGCGAAAGCTCCGACCGTCGTCGTCCCATGCATTCGGTGCTTATCAAACGACGCATGTCTACTAGCGTTCGTCTCAATCGTCATTTTCGCTACCTTGGGCTCTGTATCTGACATGGAGCCCCGTGGTGACGATAAGCAGACACTAGTTGGACCTGCAAGCTTCATTTCATCATCCGATCCACCTATTGCCATGTCCTGTACTATCTCCATGGCATCCGACGTGTCATCATTGCCGTCTAATCCGTAAATACTCATAAACTCTTCTTCCGTAATCCCCATCGCTACAATCGATTCCGCGAGTTTGCGCTGCTCCAACGTCACGGCAATATCGTGCCCCAACGCTCCTCTATTCACAATCGTCTCCGCTGAATCAAACGAAATCACACGTCGACGTAATGCATCCACCGGTTCAACAGGAGATTCTTCCAGCGATGACGATAATAACCCATCTTTTTTAGTATCGTGTTCATGATCGACAAACTCCATCGAATCGAGATCCGTCTGCTGCTCGTGACTGCTCGACAAAGGCAACGGCGACGACATGATCGTTCCAACAAACGAATTCACAAGCCGCGCATACCGTGCGGCGCTCGTTTGATCGCCAAACTGCACGTCGTTCTCGGACGTGGGAGCGGCATTGCCCACTGTCATCAACTGCTGATGCAGATTCAGCGCCAAAAAGCGTAAATCGGCGTCGGCTTTCATTGTGCTGGGTTTGAAAGTAAGACCTGCGTGTTGAGTCGCTCCATAGCGTAGAATTGCGTCTTCCACTTCCGAGATGTACTGCTCCATCGTCTTCACAAGCTCCAAGCGCCACTTTCGTTTCTTGCGTTCCATAGCATCATCTTGGATTTGGATGATCATTTCTGAGAGCATTCCAATGCTAGTAGCTGGTTGCACGCGATTTTCCAACGTAAACGATGAAGCAACGGATCGAAACGAGCCAGCATCGACCCAGGATTGATTCGTCTGATCATTTTCATTCTCCTGCACCGCACCAAGAGCTCGGGGAGACGAAGGGATCATGATTGGTTGCGAGTAGCCACCACTAGGAGTCGAGATCTGGCTTGACGGCGTCGACGACGAGCCGTCTTCACCATCGTCCAGCGCGATTTCACGCCTCAATGAATCGAGCTTGACCAGTAAATCCGAGAGGATCAACTGCAGCAGTTGATACGGTACTTCCCACGTATAGACACTTTCAATGAGCTCTTCTTCGACCAGCATTTTGCCATGTGTACCTTGAGACGTTGACGCGAGATCAACCATTTGTTGCGCTATCTCGGAATATCGCGTATTTTGACAAGGCAATGTATCCTTCCTCCCAGCGCTTTGTACTGCGATATACATAAATGGCCGTGTGATACGCTCCAGTCCGCCCGTATGCATGCCCACATGTAACCCTTTCACTTCTGCTTCGCAGCGCACAACGATTTCACCCGACGATCGCGTCCGAGACAAGGGAGAATACAACTGAAAAATACACGCACGTCCAATTGCCGGTGCTGTGTCCGTCATAAAGGACGAGACGGGCACAACGGGGTCCCCTACAAGCCATTGACTATTCAAGTCTTCCAGTGAATTCGGATTGCGAACAGAGTACACTGACGCACGAAGTACATCCTGCTGCCGCATTTCTACGGCCAACAGCTTGTGGAAACAGGGAGCAGCAGAGTGCGAGATTTCGGTGCGGCCAATCTCGGCAACGACTGCTCCTGTCTCGGCATGTATCAACTGCAAGACCACAAACGACGAGGATCCTAACGACGACTTGGATGGCAGCGTTAGATTGAAACATTGAAAGGAGAGCCAGGCACTGGGCGTAGGTGACGCTACTCGTCTGGAGTCACCAGCCAGTTGCGTTGCTATTCGCTCAGATTCAACCAAACTCAATGTGCCGGTTGGTGACTCCAAGCTGTCGCTTGGCTCTCGCTCTTTGCTTTTTCCACCTAAATGTCGACGCATGACTAACTCTAACTGTCTTCTCGCACGATTTAGCACGCTGTCTCCAAGCCCTAGAGACAGCGGACTCGGACGTCGCCCACCAGTTAAATACTTACTTGGCGGAGAGTTCAGTGACGCTGTTGATGTTGCACCACCGACTCGAGTGACGAGGTTTTTGGCTGCTATCAGTAAAGGCCGCGGCCCAATGTTTGGTTCGAGCAATGGTGTGGTCTCGGACGTGACGCGTGCGTTCTTATGGCTTGCGGTTCGTCTCGACGGGATCTCGAGCGTCGGTTCCACCTCCCACATGAGTACCAAAAAGAGCGCACACGGGACAATCTCAGGAATGACGTAGCCTACAATAATACACACGTCCGGATTGTGAATATCACCACAGCCTTGATGAGAAAAGGGTCGTTGAATATAAATGAGCGTCCGTAAGAGAAAAAGCACCGAGCAGGCACTCATGATGAGCGCCGTGAATCGAAGCGCACGCGTGAGTTTCTTTTCCACACGTTCATCCAGTCGTCGTCGCTGTCCACTGCCCGATGGTTTCAATACGCGCCCGACGCGAAGACGCATTTTCCACGTCGAATAGACGAGACCTAACGAGCTGATAAAGCTACCCATCGCGATAAAGAGAACAGGAAGGACGCCAGTCCAGAGCGTCGAGCGACGGAGTCGTGTGTGTGTCTCTCGCGCTTTTGCTACTTTGGCTTCATGGAGCACCGAGAGTCCTAGCACTGTGACGTAAAAGAGACCATTAGCGAGGATAAACGCGATCCAGATACGTCTCGAACGTCTCGAGATCTTTGGGTTTGCAATGTCGATCCACTGCAACGTCTGAAAGAGCACAAGCGAGAAAAAGAGACAGAGCGCCGCGCGGTTCAGCAAATTGCGCGCAACCCCTCGGCTGAGAAACGAGGCCGCGCGTGTGAGTGCGAAGAGGACCATAAAGCGCTGAAAGGTGCTGCGCTGGAACGTGGAGGCCTGCAGCGGCGTCGGCGATAGTAAAGACAAGGCGCGACATGCAGACACAAGCGCTAACGTCAGATAGAGCGCTACACACAGCAGCTCAAGCGCAGAGGACGTGACGGGTAAAAATACGAGACCATCGTCTGCTGCTGGAAAGTTAACAGGTAGGGATGGGGTAGACATCGACGCGCATGGGTCGGGGCGAAGAGCAGGACGAGTGCGAAAATGGTGACGGCTGAGACTACTATTTTCGGACAGATGGTGAAACCTAACGAACAGAGAATTTAGAAATTTCACTATAACCCCACCCAAACGTGGGGTATATTCGAGGGGGGGGGGCTATTTGAGAAAAAAGGAAAGTTGCGTTTAATACGGTAGGCAGTCCCGATTTTGTCGCATAGACCCCACCTACCCAGCAAAGCTAGGAAGTGGATCTGGGCATGCACGACAAACTTCCTTCAACAGCAAGTTTAAGACTAATGCTCTCACCAGGTGGTGACCCTGGCAAAGAAAGAAAACCCCCGGATAAGCCGGATGTGGCTGGGAGAGGAGATAATTTGCCATCCGAAGGGCATGGGGGGGTGACTCAGCAGGACATTGACGAGATTGTACCTGAGTCGCCGGAAGTGAATGGCCCACAGGATGTCACTGAGGATCCATCTTCAAGGACGAAACATGTGAAAGAGACGGTTATAGATCTTACGGAAGGAAAATCGAGGGAGGATAATTTGGAGGAGGGCGTCATGGAAGGAATAGAGGAGCCCGGGGTGGAGGCAAGGAAAACAAGGGATAGCGAGAAGCAGTCCACAACGGGCAAACCGAACACGCCAGAGGAACTGGCTCTGGTACTTTCTCATACCCTCAAAGAAGCAGAACTGTCCAGACCACGATTACAAACGTGGTTGGATCTGACTTGTCAGCTGTTTCAAGTTTCCTACGCCTCCATAAAACGCACGCAAAGAGGAGGCAAACAAGCTGATGGTCAGAAATTCAAGTTGTCAAACCCGGAACTGGAACGTTTAATTGACTTATTCGAGTTATTGGTAGTAAAGCATAAACTAAGCTGGAAGGTGTGGTTTCAAAAAGCGCTAGATGCATGGCAACTAGCGCTTAAACTCAATAAACCACTTGTCACAATCCGGGCATGTAAAATAGGTAGTTGTCAAGTGGAAGTAGAGGTCAAAGGACAAAGTGTGTTGGAAGGTTGGCTCCATAAAGTAACGGGACAAAAAGCGGAAGCGGTCAAGGTAAAGCCTAGGTACACTGCTTATTTATTCAATCCTGATGTTTATTCACCAGAGCGAATTGCCACTTTGACTAAAGTTTGTGAAAAAGAGTGGAGTGGTAAGGACAAGCAGAAATTTCGAGACGGAAGCCCA
>MIQA02003986.1:0-33293 GCA_001887855.2 Sclerospora graminicola | reverse complement strand
TACAGTCGGGTCTCACTATAACAGCCCTATCCGTATGCTTACTTTTTGGCTGCTATAGTGAACGGCTGTTATCTGCATTGGAGATATGTATGGCTGGCGGAAATCCGTATGTAAAATCATGGCTGTTACAGCGGATTGCTGTTACAACAGTGGCTGTTATAGTGAGACCCGACTGTAGTGGTATTAAAATAGGACAATGTATTAAAATTTATAAAAAAGTAGGAAAAATTGGACATACAATTTTAATTTAACTAAGAAATTACGTTTGAACCAAAAAAAGTGAAAATAGTAAAAGGTGATTTATTTAAAGCTTTAGCCACGTCCGGCGGCAACGTCATTAAGTTCATTCACACAAAACTGCCGTGCCTCTGATCGTACCAAGAAGAGAAAATACCTCACCAATTAGAAGAGCAATTGTTTCCATGCCAGCACGCAGAAATTCAATGGGTGTTATCCATCGCTGATCATATAAGTTGCATTTTCGAGCCAGCCTGGTGCACGTTCATCACTAAGAAACGGTAAGACGGTGAGACCGTGCTTTGTCGGAGCAAGCTTTTCCAGCTGGGACGTTAAATCTGTGCAAGAGCATAAAACATTCAGATCTGACAATAACTACATAAGACTTTCCGCGGCCAAACTTTAGTTGGCTCCACGTAACCTCGTCACCAAGACGAAGCGACTCGCGGAAAAACTTGTACACCGATCCGCCAACGCTAAGAGCTTCTTCACCGTTACCGATACTTTGGACCGGGTGTCATCCGAAACTAAACTGAAATTGATTGATGACATGCGAAATGGGTGACGTTTCAGTTGAGTTCCAGTTTGCATAATCATGTCCAGGGCTGGCAAGCATAGGTTTAAATACCTAGGTTTTAATCAGGGTTTGGAATAAAACCTAGAATTGAATGCGCTGACAGAAGTAGGTTTTAATTATTGAGTCATCAGATATCAACCTCATAAATTTTTAAGACTCAATTGCAGAGATCTTATCGCCACTTTTTTCCCTGATTTTGTCGCATAGACCCCACCTACCCAGCAAAGGTAGGAAGTGGATCTGGGCTTGCACGACAAACTTCCTTCAACAGCAAGTTTAAGACTAATGCTCTCACCAGGTGGTGACCCTGGCAAAGAAAGAAAACCCCCGGATAAGCCTGATGTGGCTGGGAGAGGAGATAATTTGCCATCCGAAGAGCAAGGGGGGGTGACTCAACAGGACATTGACGAGATTGTACCTGAGTCGCCGGAAGTGAATGACCCACAGGATGTCACTGAGGATCCAACTTCAACGACGAAACACGAGAAAGAGACGGTTATAGATCTCACGGAAGGAAAATCGAGGGAGGATAATTTGGAGGAGGGCGTCATGGAAGGAATAGAGGAGCCTGGGGTGGAGGCAAGGAAAACAAGGGATAGCGAGAAGCAGCCCACAACGGGCAAACCGAACACACCAGAGGAACTGGCTATGGTACTGTCTCATACCCTCAAAGAAGCAGAACTGTCCAGACCACGATTACAAACGTGGCTGGATCTGACTTGTCAGCTGTTCCAAGTTTCATACGCCTCCATAAAACGAACGCAAAGAGGAGGCAAACAAGCTGATGGTCAGAAATTCAAGTTGTCAAACCCGGAACTGGAACGTTTAATTGATTTATTCGAGTTATTGGTAGTTAAGCACAAACTCAGCTGGAAGGTGTGGTTCCAAAAAGCGCTAGATGCTCGGCAACTAGCGCTTAAACTCAACAAACCACTTGTCACAATCCTTGCCCGTAAAATAGGTAGTTGTCAAGTGGAAGTAGAGGTTAAAGGACAAAGTGTGTTGGAAGGATGGCTCCATAAAGTAACGGGACAAAAAGCGGAAGCGGTCAAGGTAAAGCCTAGGTACACTGCTTATTTATTCAATCCTGATGTTTATTCACCAGAGCGAATAGCCTTATTGACTAAAGTTTGCGAAAAAGAGTGGAGTGGTAAGGACAAGCAGAAATTCCGAGACGGAAGCCCAGAAGAGTGGCAAATAGTTAAAGGGCTAGCAGAAGGAACGATTTTATCGCGCACGTTGCCACAATTCTTACGGCAAATAATGACTTCTAACGATCGTCTACGGCTAATTTTAACGATTAGAGTGAGAGTAGAAGGCTGTTTAATTATGGATTTACAGGGTGATGCAGCGATAAAAAAGGCATTTCAGAGTACGAAGAGCCTGCAGGAGAGTATCGCGACCGCGGCGACAGCACGGGGATTAGCTAATGAGAGGCTCTGGGAAATGCTTGGAAAGGTCAAGTCGATAAGCTACAATCAGTCAGACCATTGCCTTCATCTGCACTTCCTAACACGAGAAATAGCAAAACGATATGAAGAGCTGAGGGTTCCATATCACAAACAAATCCACGCATTACGCAACTTACATGCGAAAGAGAAGATAGACGAACCGGTATGGTCCAGAAAAGTTTCAGGGGGAAGCTCTGGCTTGGGTTTAAGACCGGATTACGCGATCATTATGCGGAATGTCACACGCAACATAGACATCATGAGGCTGCACGGGTACCTACAATCAGTCATCACCGTGGACTTTCGTTTCGAAGAACTGGACTCGGGAGGGCCTTTATCAGCAACTTCATTAGATTGGGAAATCGTCATCGCGGCTAGCGGTTGCCCCAAGAAGTTGAGAGATGTGTGGAGAGTGATGTGGTGTGGCCATATCTTGACGTTGGAACACCCAAATACGAGAGGGAAGATACACTGCCTACGATGTGGAGAAGCGGGTCATCAAATCAGGAGTTGCACGATTGCACAGAAAAGTTTACAGGAAGAGCACTGTCTCGCGATTTCGGTGGAAGAAGCGGAACTCATCGATACGCCAGACCCCATTTTCGACAGTATGGAGACATTAATCAAGGAAGTTCGGGAGCATTGTGACGAACAGGATGCGCTGTTGAGCAAACGGAGGTTAAAAGACCAGGAAAACCAGTTGGCCAGCATCTTGAAGGATAAACAGCCGATACAAACGGAGGTACACACGCAACAGGACACAATACCGGCCCCCGCGACTGCGAAGACCGATCAGGAGGGCCCTTCTCCAGCAATGGGTCACGAGTCAGCATATACAGGATCAGGTGAGAACGAATGGATGGTGGTCACTAGAAGAAGAAATGGGACATCTTCTCGAGTGAGGCAACAGGAAAACAGTGAGATGGGAAAAGGTAAGCAGAACCAACCGTTACATGCGACAGCAACGGTAGAGGCACAAACTAACGGTAAGAGTAAGCGAAGGGAGGTGGTCCCAAAAGAGGATAGTGCAAGTGGACCGAATGACAAAACCATAAAAACTGAACCGGTACCGGAACCGAAACCGGTAAAAATCACAAATGTGGCGGTACCAAAGGATAAAAATCGAGGCACAGTGGGAGCGCAACGACGCCAACAGGACAACTCAGATGTGTTGATAGTTGAGGCACGAGTGAAGGCGGAGTTAGGGACGTATAGTATGACCTTGGCTCAATCGGAAGGACCGCTACAACCATTCCCGTGGGAGGTAGAGCCAGAGGTAACAATTCAGGAGGGAAACCTAAATGATGCACTACTGGCGATGGGGCTGCAACAAGTGAGGACACCAGCGACCGGAAATTGCCAAGCGTATAGTGTCGTGCAGGCACTTTTGAACTCCTCACTTGAAGACAGCCCTAATATTTTAGAACAGGCAACGGCGTGTATTAAAAAAGGAGGAGCAGCGAGGGGTTTGTCAGACTTTAAGGCGAAGTTTCCGGCTGGGGTACGCAAGCAGACATTACGCAGTCTAGGCAGGGGATATGACAAGATGGCAGCGAAACAATCAGAGGTGGAGTTTAAGCAGTATCTGCAGGATTAAGGTAACAGTCCGTCCGATTTGGAAGCGACGGTAAGCAGTCAGAATTGGGGTAGTAACGATACCCTAATTTGCCTAGGTACGCTCCTTCAAAGACACATTTTTGTGATCAGCATGGATGTGGTGAGCGGCAAGCCTGGGGTCATTCACTTTTCGCCAGAAATCAGGGTGCATCAAAGGCGTAAAATTGCCACCTGCGGCGAATTCCCCATGTCCTTAGGACAATGCATCAAGGAAGTGATCACGATGAAAAACGCGGTAAAGGAAGGTAAAGGTAAGTTACCCCTGGTACTACATTTTGAGAACATTCACTACCAGGCCTATGTACACGGATGGAGGTCAACTGAAGGAACGAATACGGAGGCACCAGTACAGCAGGACGTGGTAATGTATGAAGCAGGAGGGGTAGGCGGATCAAATAAGCGGATGCGAGGAGAGGAAGAAGCGACTGACCAGGGGGGGCAATTGGTAAGCGTCCCCACGGATTGGTCGCCAGGAAATGTGATTCGTGTGCAGGTGGAACAGTTACTAAAGGAAGAGGACGCACGGCACCATGGGTTAGTACAGTTTCTGGTGGAAACTGCCATGTATTTGCCGGAACATAGGCAAGCAGAACTACTACAAGCAGACATGGCGCAAGAGTCGGTGTGCAAACTACTGGCACAACGATATAATATCCCAGCGGAGATTTTAAAAGAGTGGTATAACACCACACAAGGAACGTTGGCGTTAACAGACCAGTCGGGACACAGACATGAGGAGGAGTCACCAGGTTCAGGACGGCAACAATTGAAAGACAACAAGGATAGCGAGCAAATCACAGATGTAGAGCAGCAGCGGTCGCGGAAAAAGCGTGCAGTAGACGAACCTTTCCAGTCTTCCAGGGAAGAAGTGACAGCAGGCACAGAGTCGGTGCAGAGGGATCAATTTGCGGCAGGACGCGTGGAGAACATGGACACAGAACCTACCAGGGGAACAGAGTCCCTGGCGGAGCAAGTGTGGAACGCGATGGGGCAGGTATGGCCACATCAGCAGGTGGCACCATTTCCGACAGTTAATGCGTCGACAGATGTGTGGTTGAAGGCCGCGAGGAAGGACAGCCTGGCGCTAGCACAACTATTGGAATACAGTGACAAACCGCACATCATAATACGGAAAATTAGCAACGAAGTGATTACCGAAATTGCGAAAGATTGGAGACGTCAATTTTGGGAGGAGCTGATCACCTTGGGAACCTCGACCGGAGCTCAGTCAGAAGTTGAGAATTTCCTGAAGGACTGGGCGCAGTGTGTGAGTATATTAGTGGACGAAAAACAACGAGAAGTGTTACGAGCAAGTAGCCACCATTGGAAGACCCTAAAGGAGCTCAATTATGGCAACAATCCGATGTGGCAGTTATGTGGACCACACAGGCACCGAAAATTTGCTCTCACGTCTTTGTGCGCTTTTGTTTACAGCAAACAACTCGCAGCACTTATTGGAGAAGCAGCTCTCCCGAAGGATCCAATCTGGGTGAAGATCAGACGTTACCAGACGGCCCGCGTAAGAATATCGGGTTTTAGTGCGATAGCAAAACGGCTGGAGGAAGACAATAGTTCTGCATGGATGGACATGACAGATTATTTCATAACAACACTATCTAACGTTTCTCTGAACGACAGGGAACCAGAATACGTTGACATGGAACAGACTAACCAAGTCCAGCAACGAGGTGCTCAAGCGCCTCATTGCTACTAAGGGCAAGACACGCGGCAACAAGGAAGAGGAGGACATAGCAGCCCTACTCAAAGAAATGGACCGGTACAGCAGAATAACAGTAGAGCAGACAGCAATGAGGGAAGAGAGTCAAGATAGGACGGAAGGGAGTGTCGAGGAGTCGTCTTTCCGAGTGATCACGCAGAATGTGCGAGGTTTTCAGTTGGTACAAGGCGGGCATGGTTACAAACGTGGAGAAACTTACCGGTACGAGCACGTCCCGTCTGTATCCTGATTCAAGAAACGCACATCACTAGTAGAAAGGAGGCGGCGGAGTTAACGGCACAATGGGAACGTATGTGGAATCATACGGATGTCACTTACCGATTGGCTCTGTGGAGTGTTGCGCAGAAAAAGACAGGAGGCGTAGGAATATTACTAACACCGAGACAAGGATGGACACCACGACCGTGGCAGATAGGCGGCTGGTCGGAGCGGATCATTGCGGTGGAGGTAAACGACTGGAAGTTTGTAAACATATATGCGCCGTCGGCAAGCGAGAAGGAAAGGGCGCATTTTTACAAGGGTTTGGAGACGTGGAACTTACAGCAGTTTCCTAATGTTCTTCTCGGGGGTGACTTCAATTGTGTTGAATCCCCACCGTTAGATAGAACGGGGCCTGCGCGGAGAAGAACAACTGAATGTCCAGAACTGACACGACTCATCCGCAGGTGGAAGATGCAGGACACGGCCTTGGTGCAGTTTACGGCGGTGCATACTGACAATAGGGAGATTGGTCCTGACTTCACATTCTGGCGTGGGGAATCAGCAAGCCGAATAGACAGATTCTACGTTTCTGATAGGAAATTCGAGTGGGTTAATAGAGTCAGTACCAGTAGGCCCGGCGTACCGTCGGATCACGATCAAGTCGAGCTTCAAGTACGCCAACCCCGAAGCAGGAAACACCGAACAAGAAGCCACCACTTTCGACTGCAATACCCGATCCGTGGAGCTGGGGGATTACGAGTGCAACAAGAAATAAAGGAGCTAATGGAGAATCGGGAGGTAAGGGATTCAGCCGGAGCAGCCGGGTGGGACTCAGACAAGGATTCCTGGGTAGCGGCGATAGTACGAGTTCGGTCGAGAGTGGCGCAACGGAGGAGACGACACGCGAAACATCTGGAACAGGCACTTTATGGACGAGTAACAAGTCGGGATCAAATTTTGCAGATCACGGAACACGAAGTTACCAGATGTAATCAGGTAAGGATTGCACAGCGCTTTTGTCGGTCTAACGAGAATCTACGATGGCTGTATCGGCGTACAGCGACGTGGGAGCGGGATCAACGAGTGGAAGAGATTGTTCTGCAGGATCAGTCAGTTATGCACGCACAAGACATGTCGATACCAGACAAATTTGCATGTACATGGCAGCAAATATTCGGCGCAGTCCATAGGAAAATCCAGGACAAGGAGGTAACGCAGAAGACCCAGGAGCTAGTACGGGATTGGTCACGACGGCGAGTCTCCTCTGGGGAAAATGAGAGTTTACTAGCACCAATACAGGCCGAGGACATTCAACTAGCGATCAAACGACTGGAAAGAAGGAAGGCAGCTGGACCCGACGGGCTGAACAACGACTTCTTCAAGGACTTCACAGAGGAACTCATGCCGGATTTGCTACTAGTGTTCAATGAAGTACTGAAAGGGGCACCGCCGCCTGATTCCTTTTTGGAAGCTGTGATCATTCCGCTCAAGAAAAAGGGTGAGTCAACTAATGCAATGAATTATCGACCCATATCTCTGTTACAGACGAGTTACAAGATATTTGCGAAGATCTTAGCGTCGCGGTTACTAGTGTTTCTAGGACGGTTAGTAGGTGACTCTCAGCAAGGATTCGTACATGGTCGACGGATGGACCGTGCAGTCGTGATGATGATGCATATCTTACAGGAGAGGCAGGTGGATCCAGATCAGACGAAGTCAAGCGATTACGGGGGAATTTTGCTGGTGGATTTTACGAAAGCATACGACACAGTGGATAGGCACTATCTGCTGGCGACTTTGAGATGTTTTGGATTTTCGGAGCGTTTCATAGCACTTATGAAGGCACTGCACCAAGGCACATCGGCGAGATTTTTAGTGTATGGACAACTATCGCAGCCGTTTCCAGTAATTTCGGGTATTCGCCAAGGATGTCCGTTGGCACCCTTGCTGTTTATATTGGCGGTCGAACCCCTGGGAATGGCGATTGAACAACACCAAGGGTTACAAGGAGTCACGATTAAAGGAGACAGTTCGTACCGGGCACACACCTTTTCAGCATTTGTGGACGATTCCACAATTTTTTTCACAAAAGAGGATCAAGTTGAAGAGGCTTTAACACTGTTGGAGCGTTTCGGAAAATTATCCGGTTTGACAATGCAACCTGCAAAAAGTCATATTCTCCCGCTGGGACAGGCAACGGCACGGTTGGATAAGTGGGGGATTCCAGTGATCAAAGAGAACGACACAGTGAGGTATCTAGGATATCAAGTGGGTAAGCATAACATGGCGGACGCTAACTGGGCTGAGCGGATACGGGCGGTACAAAGGAGGTTACTAACAGCTACGAAGTGTGGAACGTCGGTGATGGAACGTGTCACCCTTTTCAACTCGATCGCGATGCCAGCTATCCTCTTTACTGCAAAAGTGTTTGAGCCGGATCAGCAGACGTATAAGGAGCTTATCCATTTGCAGAAGCAGTTTATTTGGAGCAACAAGACAACATGCGAACCGGGACGACACAAGATGTCGCCACATCTATTGTTCATACCAAGACATGCAGGAGGTTTAGGGCTGATTTCGATCCCAGTCGCCATCCACACGTTAGCAGTAAAGGAGGCAACGATGTGGTTACTCGAGCCGAATGACAGATATACGCAAGCGTGGCGTAACTGGTGTCATTTGGTTAAACCGGATCATACTAATGTATGGGTGTTTCCTTGTAGGACGACTGGAAGGAGGAAGAAGACAGGAAAGGGGCAGAAGGTGTCGCCGGTGCTTTTCCACCTCTCAAGGGCGTTAGGGCCTGCGCATGACGAAGTAACACTGATCGAAAGGTACGTGACAGTTAATTCAGGCGTGTTACAAACGAAATGTGTCACACAGCCAGTCAGTTCGAAGGAAATTCTGCAAAGAGGTGAACAAGTCCAAGTACAAGTGGATCTAGACGACATTGACTGGCATGGGTATGGTAGACAAGCGCTTAAAGCTTTCTGGGGGACCTTTTTGTGGTGTAACAACCCCTGGATTAGAGACGAAAAAGCGGAGGTACTGGTGCCGGCAAAATTTGCGAAACTGCCTGAGACTACAATAAGAGACCTGCACATCAGAAGAGTCGGGAGGTCCACGTATCAATGGGTAGTGCAAGGATCGGATCAGACCAGTCACTCGCGAAAGAAAGTAGAGCGATGGCTAGTAAGCATAATCCTGTGTTCGCCGAGGGTAGAGATTGGCGCAGAAATTGGGGAGGCGGGACGACTGTCACTCCTAAACACTAACGACCAGTGGAAATCTGTGGCGTGGAAGTTAGACACAACAAGAGAAGTTACAGGAACGTGTTCAGCAACTGGGCAAAGGTGGACGTTGCGTCAGCGGGATGATGGCATCTACTGGGACGAACCAAACGGCAATGCATGGATAAAACGCAACAATAACGAGGCCACTGCGGAGACTGAATCGGTACAGAGGAAGGGACTGGTTTTTGCGGCACATCCAAGCCTGCACAATTATCCCTGGACGATCAAAGAAGGGGTAAACATGCGCTCAGTGAAAGGCTGGATCAGACGTTCTTTTCGGAGTTACTATTATCAGGCACTAACGAGCGCACTTCCAAGAGTACGGGACCGATGGGAACGCATGCGAGAGAAGTCAGAATGGAATCGGAATATGCAGGAGCAGACACCAGCAGAGCTGTGGAAGCATGAACACATGCTATCTGACTATCAATTGTGGAGCATTTATCGAGCGGCTACGTTCCAATTAAATGTCTATTACGATGGATATTATACACAAGGAGGGTGTGCACTGGACGATCAGTGTAAAACACCTGGGAAAGGGGTCACACATATCGTGTGGGGGTGCAGTCGGGCCAAACAATTGTGGTCCCGGCTATTAACATGTTTGAACGGGCGCAGTGTCGGGAATGCTGAGCTGGATCAATATAGGAGAAACGTCGCATCTCGTAAACCACCGGAAATTTCGGAGGCTATGATGAATTGCTTGCAGATGAGGTGCGGAAAAAGAGCTGATGAGTGCAAGGAAGCGCTTGCTCGCGTGTGGAAAGGGATTTGTTCGCTTGGAATTACGTGGTTGTGGTTTATGCGGAATGAAAACGTGCATAAAGGGATTTATCGCAGCGCACATGAGCAATTACAGGGGATTTGGTCGAAAACTATGAAGCAATTGTTGGCAGTAGCGTATTATGAACGGAGCAGAACAGCGACCAGACTGCGCGGGATACGAATGCTAATTGGTATAGAGTGTTTGCAAGAAAATTACCAGGATCGGTCAAGTGATGAACACAGTGAAATACTACCTGTTCACCGGGTGGATAGTTTATCAGAGACGGATGTGGGTTTAGATCTAGCACTAAGATAATTTATTGTAGCTAATAGTTAAGTACTAAATAGACTGCGATTGAACAACAACAACCTTTTTCTTATGGTGTGTGTTGATTAAACTTAACGTAAAGGTTCCGCTGCATGTTGTTTTCGAATCTATCGGAGCTATTACCAGACAAGCTGTCGATGGCGCTCAAGATCCGTGCCAAGGTGACGGACTATGTGATTGAGGCACTGCGTGCCGAGCACTAAAGAGAAGAAGAATAAGTCACCAGTGAAAGTGACCAAGACGTCGCTTGAGAGTGAAGTAAGAGGTAACGAAAGAGAGCGACGAAACGAAAGCTTTTCAGCCGACATGACAACCGAAGCTCATAGCATTATTCTCGATAAGGAGATTCGCTGGATTTTGATAAATTGTCCTTTTGAAGAAATGACTACGAAAACAGTGCGAAAGTTGCTCGAGAGTCGTCTCAAAATGGACTTACGTCACCACAAAGCGTCGATTAACGAAGGCGTCGCACGTGTGATTGCATCAATGGAGGAAGAAGAAGGAGCCTATGCAGGCGACGCTGCTTTTCCAGCAGCTTCGGAAGGTTGGGTGGCTGTCCGGATGGAAAAGGCGGAGAAACCGGACGTCAAGACTGAAGTTCACGAGATACCAGTCTGTGTGACTCCTGACGCCGTGGTTGAAAAAGAAGTAAGCGCTACAATGACCGAGGAAATACCTGCTGGGAATAAAACGAGTGAAAGTATCAAGAAAAAGCTGGAAGCAGCATCGAAAAGCTTGTCGTTGGCGTTAGAATAGGAGCCCAAAATCATGGACGTTCTCAATGGATTAAAGTGTCTCGACCATGTGGACAAGAACGCACTCGCGGTCTCTCCGCTCCGTCCTCGACCTATTACCTTACGAGCTCATCCATCCTCCAAGATCTGTGAGCTCGTGACGTTCTTGGCGGAAAAGTGGAACGCCGAAGAGCTGATTCCAGCACCAAAACCTATCACAAAGGAAAAGATTTTGGACATCAAGGCCAAACTGGAAAACGCCGAGACCTCTCACGATGAATTATTGGTATGCTTGAACCAGCTGGGCGATGTAAGTTTGCATTGGATTTTTTTTCTTGACACTTAAAGCTAACAATCGTGATGATGTAGATGTCACTGACCATAGACCACCTGAAGAATACAAGGATTTCACGTGCTGTATCCAAACTATGTCAGCACGGGTACGTTGTTGATGGTACTACGCTTTGTGACTTGGTTTGCCTTAACTGGCCCCCGTGGTGTCACTCTTAGGAATGATAAAGTTTCTGCGAAAGCACACGATCTCCGGCGAAATCGGATTAAACAGACAAATAAACAGTCCACGGACGGTGGTAGGTTGCTTGTATGATGTTTTTTTTGCTCTTGTTGTAGCACTTACTCTACGGGGTCTTTGTCGTTTCACACAGATGGGGGCTCGAATCAGCTCCAGACTCTTATAACTCTTTATCGTATTTTGGGACAACAAAGTGATGGCATGGATGAGCAAAAGCCTTAGAGCAAACAGCTGGCTGCCCTCGAACAGCTGCACAGCATGTCCTTAGATACCAAAGATATTATCGAATCCAAGGTGGGCATTCCTGTCTTCCAAGCTGCGCAAGTCGAGGTACGAAGGGTCCTGTTATGAGGCTAATTTTGTTTGTGTTTTCTGTGCACAATTAGCAACGAAAAGGTACCAACTGCGAAAGAAATGACAAGCGGAGGTCATAGCTGAAGCGACATGATGAGCACGTTCAAGAGGACGACGCGATGACCAAGACGAGTGTAGGAGCTACTCGATTCGACGTTTTTTTTCCTTTTTTGTTAAGGACAGTGAAAGCGTTTTCCAGTGGCGATTGCTAGGACACATCATGTTGTTGCTGTCGCTCGGGAGTTTAATTGCAAATAAAGTGAGTTCCGAGTCAATTAGCAAGCACTTTATGGTGGCCTTTGGTACAAAAATCGTGGTTGCCATGAGACTATTAATTGTATTTTAGGTTTCTGCCTATCACATTGGCCTTGATTTATTTTAAACCGATCAGTGATTTTGCCCCGTCATGTAACCCTTCGTGTAACCCAAAATAGAATTGTTCCCTTTTTCAACCAATCTCTATCGCGGTGAAAGGTTGGGGTGAAGAAAGTTAAATAGACTGCATTATTAAGAAAACCCGCCGGCCTTAAAATAGTCATGAAGAGTCGATTTTGGTATACCGAGGGAACTCGCTAATGTCCGAATACCCGTTCGCTCTTCAAGCGGGATAAGTTCGATAGCATGGTTGAGTTCGCAGCGGAACTCGTCCGTCAGGCGCGACGTGCGACCGCTTCTGCCCTTCCTTCCACTATCGTAGTTAATAGGTCGTCCCGCCTTGATGTCAGCAACTGCGCTCCGCCATACTCGTGGGATTTGTGCGTCGCAGCAATTGTGTTGAATGGTACACTCTCGTTTAGCACCGGTTGGCGGCTCTAGTTCGATAGAGACGCTCAGAAGAAAAGAAACAACTTCTCCGCGATCCGTCGGAGTGAGATTCTTGCGTTGTTTACGAGTCGTCAGGGTCATAGAGGATAATTTATGGTTTTGGCGAAAAGAAAAGTATGTCGGGTATTCAATTTTCGACCGCCTGTATCTTCACTTCTAGAAATTAAAAAAGAGTGGGATAAGTACCATCAGAATGACCAAAAATGCGTGAGTATTTTCATCCAATCAGATATGGAATCCGACAAGAATTGTTCCTAATCGAGACTTTCATGCCAACCTTCTTATATTTTCGGAAGGAGGAAGTATATGATTCAAACAAAACATCTGACGTTGAGCAGGGTGATGGCTTGTAGAATTGCATTTCACTGCAACGTTTTTACAAGAACAGCCCAAAAGGGATCGTACTTAATGCCCCTGGCGCGGGAAAACTACCGACGCTATCGGGAACAGCAGGTTGATATTTACAGTCTGGGATTACTTCGGATCTATTTTCAGTTGCCATGTTCATTTGAGGGTTGGATGTCGGCGATCAAGGCGATGGCAGGCCTGCCACTGATTAGAATGTGATTGCCGGGAAGGATGCTTGCCTTTAGATCATCCAAAATCACTTTTGGTTGTGCAAAAAAATAATGCGACAATGCTTGCTTTTAGATCATCCAAAATCACTTTCGGTTATGCAAAAAAAAACAATACTATCGAAAAAAATTAAGGACCTCTATATCCATTCCCTTGTCTTTACAATTCGATACAATGTTTTTCAAAATGTGCGACAGACAGAGATGAACCCTGCATTTTGGCTAAACAAACACCTTCTCATTGTCTATTACAACAACAGCAGGCCCTAGGAACACAAAGCTGAACAAGTCCACGCCCCACAGATAACTCTGCTCTGTTTTTGTCTGATACCAAATAGCATGCAACGGTGAACAAATCGTTCGTTCCAGTCACGCCGATAACATGCAAAAGCGACATCATGCGCTGGTTCGTTTTGTAAGTACAATTCATCAATAAAACAACAGTAGCGTGACCACCTTCATGATAATGGTGTAAAATGTTCGACCTGTTCGAGATAAATCACATCGCCGATCGATCACGATCGATATCCGCTCGATCGATCTCACGATAATAAAGAAAGATTCCGTTATTGCCCCCTTCGTAGCTTGGCGCGACTTTAACACTGTTCTTTGCTTCGTTCTGACTCATAAATGTGGAGAAGTGGATTTTAAGAATGTAAATGTGAATGGTGCACACCGCTGCGCTAGCCGCATGATCTCGAGAACATCCATCATGGATGGGCAGGAAGTGTCAATTATCTACCTGGGACGACTCGACCCGGATCGGAATGGTGCGAACAATAACGGGGATATGGAGAATATGAAGAAAAGTGTAAAGGTCGCTATTAGCACCCCCTATCCCATATGAAGTAGATCAGCCAAGTATCATGACTGGATAAAGATGTTGGGATACCGGATTAGGCTGACGTTAAAGTCGGACCGGTCAAGATAAAAGCTACGAAGCATGTTTACGGTTGGTTCAGTACTTCTCTGTTCAGATTGAAAGTGTGGACAAGGTTTTTTTGCGGTGCACATAAAATCGTTCAAACTCACTGATTGGCTGCCCCAGTCACCCAATAATACTTAGCGCGAAGTGATATACAGCCAGGGTTATCAATGAATTAAAAATATTTTTTTTTCAAAGATAAAAAATATTATAAGCCAAAGCGTGGGAAACTTGCTGTACCACCCACCGAGAAGTGGTGACGATCATGCTCCTCTCGTTCGTGAACATGGCGGTGAACCTCCTCTGTCCCTTCTTTTCTTTTGCCTAGAGGTTTATCGCTGTCGTTCGTCATCGTTCTTTTCTTCTTCCTCATCTTTATCAGGATCTGCTTTGTGTTTTTCATCATGATGCTCACCAGTATTATCTTTTTCTTTCGGCTTCCGGGGAAACAACATTTGGTTTTGGCTGCGGAGCAACTTGAGGCGGCGTTGGGTGCCTGATCTGGCACAGCTGGTGGCGATGGCTTTGCAGACACAGCAGGCATCGTCGACACAGTCGGGAGATTCGGTATCGCAGGCACTTGAAGGGGATTAGGTGGTGCAGGTTTAGCAGGGATTTGAATTGTTGGGGACGCTGGTGGCGTTGGTGATGTCTCGGTCACAGGTTTCTCATCAATCCAGATCGTGTGTTTTCCATTCAAGTATGTGATAATTATGCAAAATGGTGCCCTCGCGGATCTTGTCGTGCGAGCGGAAACGTCAGTACCCTGGTTCATATTTACCAACGTTGCCATGACAAGCGTCTACACTGACTTTGTCGCTTCGTCCTCTGCTACTTAGACTACAGTCCATCTAACGCTCAAGCAGGGAAGCTCTTGGCGCACTGTTCTCTTGAACATACACTTGGATTGGAGGAAGTGCACGTTCATGAACCCTAGCTTGTTGGTGCAAATTTTGATTAACGCTTTAAGAGCTAGCCAAAACTTTACGGCTCCAAGGATCAAAAGAATGCTGTTCAACACGGCAACGTTGCACTTAGTCTTGCCACTTATTTTGAAGAAATCCGATGTTTTGCTTCCCCTTCCGTCTTAGTGATTTTTGCCCAACGTGTCAACCCATCAGTTCTCCCCCTGTCAGCAAAGGACCACGCGTCAATTTGATGGATGCTGCATTGTGAAATTGAAATCGGAAATAGATGGATACGTGAAAATTGTTTTAAACTAGTTTTCACTGCAACAAAGGATGAAAGTAGATTAAATGCCGGAAGGACTGAAGGTCTATTAAGTTGTCTGAGCTTCGTCAAATAGCTCGCTGAATTTGAAGTTGTTAATAAAATCGCGCAGATCAAAGAAGATGCCGTGAAGCCTGAGGTCGATGCCGAGAAAAAGAATTGATCGTATTACAATGAAAAGAATCTGGTCATGAATGACTTGCAGTCTCGTCATGCTGTGGTGACGAGGGCTGAATTTGAGCGCCCGTCACCAATTATAGAGCGTCGTCTTCCGCAAATTACGGGCTTACATGTGCATCTAACTAGTATCATTGGATCGCGCCACAGCTTCCTAACATTCGTGCTTGGCGCCGTAAACTCAGGCTGATGAGCTCACGCTGATGCACTGCAGTGGTAAAATTGACGAACGGAATGAATACACCATTGCTTCTCAGAATATATATATCTTGGTCCACGCTTGTGTGCATCCTCCGATTATTCTCAAAACCCTTGAGCGAGTTGTTCCTCAGTCGTTCGCCACCAAGATGGGAAATGGTATGGTCACAGGCTCTGTGACCGTTCTGAACTGGTGTGGCATTGCAATGATCAGATGTAACCTACGTAATGGAGTTTCAGACCTTGAGGTGGTCAAGCACGCAGTGATTCAGTTGGACGAGCCTGCTCTCCGCGAAGATATGCCTCCGAAACCTGACTTACATCACGCGCTTCACTGATAGCAACATGGCCTTTATCCGGCAGTTTGAGCACGGTTCAAATGGTATCTTTAATGCACTGCTTTGCACTGCCGCAATGAAGTTCCACCAGATCTATTGTGGTTTATGATTACTGTGTGGACTAAGTACTTTAAATGACGACTTGAAGAGTTTCGGAATGTTCATGATTTCGAATTACGCTTGCAATTAGATATGGATATCCATGTAATTTCGGCATATATTGAGACACAGGCAATAGCCAGAGTTATCTAATCTTCTTTGTGTGTTCTAATTCAAACTACCAGAGAAGGACTTCAAGTCTGTGGCGATCTAACGGAGGATGCTGCAGGCGGATGTGCGTTGAACCCAGGTGCCGATCGGCGGGTCCGATCTGGTCTCCCACTGATCGACCTGGTCCGAAATTAACGTATCGCCCGGCGCATATGCTTAGAATTCTTCTGTCACGAACTGATCATGATGAGTGACCAACTAGATTGGAGATTGTTACGATGAGACTAAAACTCGTCGTTCGGCTTCCTCAGTTGTATGCATGCTTGGTGGTTTCTGTGAAACATCGGGCCGATTGGCGCTTGATGGTGAGTCCATATCGAGAGTGATATCCAGTTTTAATATCCTGAAGATAAAGAAAGAAAACTCCTCGACTATAAACATGTTTTTTTACGGTGAAGAATGTATGGAGACGCGCTCTGTAGCCGAAAAAGTTTTAAGTGGAAGGTTAGTATTGCGGACAACCGATTATTGGTAGGCTTTACCAGAGTGATGCACGTAAGTGTTTGGACATTTCTGAAAATGGAGAATCGTGCTTGGTGAGATCAGGCCGCTTCCGTTGTGGGACAGCGACCAGATTCAGGGGCGGCTGTGGTAAAGCGGATTTTAAGATTGTAAATGTGAACAGTTTTGTTGGTAGAAAATACACTCACAATCTCGCGCTAAGTGGCGTGACAAAGTCATTTTAATCATGATAATGTACTGGTCTTTCGTTTCACTAGTGTGGTGTAGTCGCTCTCAGAAAATCTTCCTGAGACGCGAACACCCACGGGGGTCCCAGACGACTGACTACCGGAGGGGGTACTCCGTCCATCCGAGTCATGATCCGATCCGGCTTCCGGCCGGCTGGATCGGTCGCTTTCATCCGCTTGATCGCGACTGCTCGAATGTTGCATGTTAAAAGCTCACCTTGTGTACCCGTCAGTACTGGGTGGTTAGCTCTCCTGGTGGACCCTAGGGCGAAAAGTGTAAATCCGTCCAATAGGGAGATGAGGGTTAGGACTAGGGGTAGCTCCTGGGCGGAAATCGTCACCGGGGAGCTCGTCTGGCAATACACTTGAACTTTGTATAGTGCCGGCTGGGCCGAGAATAGTCGATCGGCCAGCTAAACCAATAAGACACTTGAAGTTTGTATAGTGCCGGCTGGACCGAGAATAATCAATCGGCCAGCTAAACCAATAACAATGAAGGGCGAATCCAAATGTGTATATGAGGCAGATACAACTCCACACTCTTCCACAGAAGGCCAAAATGTCACCACTTCCCAATACTTAATACCGTGTTCAAAACACGGGCGACTTGAGGCGAGTATACGAAGTCGCCGCGACTCCCGGTCAGGGGACTTCCGGTGGGTTAACTTACCTTCCCCGGGTAAACCAATAACAGCAAGAGGGACGTGGGTTAGCTTAACCTTCCCCGGGCAAACCAATAACAGCAAGAGGGGACCTTGTTAGCCCTCTGCCGTGAACCAATAAAAGCGACTTGTGTCTAAGAAAGCGAAACGTATACTGATTTATCCTATGTCCAATACTCCCTTTGTGTAACCTACCTCAAATAACACGGCTGACCAGTCATGTACCTTACCCAACGCGACCCGGCTAACTCCGACTTTGTGTACCGGTCCGGCCGGTACACCAACCCCAAATGGTACCAACCCGGCCGGTACACCGAACCCATATGGTACCAGTCCGAATGGTACATTGTACCCGGCCGGCTCGGCCGGATAGCCACCCATCCGCGCCTCTCGGCCGCTGACGCTAGCAATCCCTTGGCAGCCTCTCCTACGATCCAGGTGCCTACTCCTTCCACTAGAACAATCCTCTTCTTTCAGGCTCCCTTCACTCCATCCTTACAAACAATCCGCCATCTCGACCGTCGAACATCCATAGTCCTTCCGTCTGCTCAGCCCACTTGTCCGACTATCTTCGCCCCTTGTCAGGTCCGCCGACTTGATTTCTAGCCGGGCACCGCCCGGCCGCTTGCAGGTGTGCCTGGCAGTCCCCGATTGCATCTTATTACTGACCGGTCTGGGCATCCGGCTTAGGGTGACATTTCAGCCAATCCGATGCGGGCATCCATCATCATTAGTCCGTTAACTTCTGGAGCACTTCACCACACTAGTACTCTGGAATTATACAAACTTGGATTTTGACCGCGTGATACTTTTCCATCTTCCCACCAAGCGGCGCTTGTAAAGTGCCTGCAGCTGTTATTTGGCGCTCTGAGCAACTGGCAATTACGCGTCGTCCGACAAATTCACCGTGCTTGAGAATATCGTCGACATCAATTCTTGCTCTGATACCACCTCTGCAGCGCCATCCTGAGCAGTAGACGACAAAGTGTTCTTGTTCTTTGCAATTCCAAGGCGTTGTTGCATCACCGTTTCATTCAGATCGTATAATTGCTCTGACTTTGACAAATCTTTCACCTGTCTCAGAGCATGTACCAACGTTTGAGTACCAGGTGTGGGAGTTGAATACAATTCGTATCGTAGATGTAGCTGCAGTCGCAACTGCCTCCTTTTGCTTGGTAACCCATTCACCCTTCCATCGGATTTGGTCGTTTTGAGCTTTGGTGGTGCCATGGAAAACTTAAACGATGATGACGAATCATTGCTGCTGTTGCACCCTCTTCATCGTCACTCTCAGCTGAAAAACTCGCTCTAGACTTATTCCTGCTCGGGTCTTTCCTCTAAAAAATGCATCTCATGCATTGCATTCAATTGCCTGAACTCGCAAGAGTTGGTTCTCAACGATAGCGCCATCTCATCTTAGATACTACTGCTATATGCATCAGGTATCTTGCTACGGACTCGCCGCTTGTTTAAGATACGAGGAGATGTGAGTGTTTTCGTAGCGCTTCGGACCTCGTAAAGTAGCGTGCGCCCTCCGTCCATCTGTGCTGCCGCCATGAAGGGCGGTATTGAGTGAGACTATGGAGATATGTGTAGTCACTAAAAATATGCCAACATCGGTATTGTTAAGTGAGACTATGGAGATATGCATAGTCACTAAAACTATGCCAACATCGGCATTGTGCGTTTTAAAATCGCCGAATTCAGCGATTTTTCAAATACCATTTTAGGACCCAAATATCGCGTGCCGAACACTCCGCGATTTTTGACAAAACGGCATACTATAAAGCATATCTTTTGACGTCGATATCTTAAGGCGACACTCCCTATTTGAAGCAGTCCCGAGACATATATGATTTTCATGTGGTACACACTAGAAGGGTTGTTAAAAATTGTAGTATGCACAGTATTAAAATGGCGCGCGCCAAGGAGACGGAACTTTTTACTCGATGACATATAACAACCATTGATACTCTCCTCCCTGGCCGTCAACAAGAGTGGTTTCAGCGCTTGAAAAAAGTGCTCGATATCAACTTAAATGCACTTAAAATACTGTGGTGGAACCGATTTCCAAATCCAGGACGGATGCCTTGGGCGGAATCCGGATACCCACTAGCCCGGAGGACCAACTATCGGAGGGGGTACTCCGTTGATCCTGATCGCCATCAGGATCGGATGAATCATCACTATGATGACTGATTCGATCCTCCCGATCATCCGACCGGTCGTCATGTGCGATAGAATCCATACTTAACTTCATCTTACCTTGTGTACACATTGATCGGGGGAGGTTACACTCACTCAGGTGGACTCGTTGATGAAAACGATGATCTTGATCAGGTCAGAGGGGTTGACCTTCTCGAGACGGGGGTGTCCTCGGGTGGGAATCTTCACCGGAGAACGAGTCAGGGTCGATACTTAACTTCAGTATCTAAGGCACTGATCGGGAAACTTCGTCCGATCAGGCCGGCCAATAAGAACGAGAGACAACGAGAAACCAAGAAAACCACGATCTTCCACAGTGAACCACAAACGTTATCTCCACAAACCTTTCCAAATGATAAAACGTGTTCCAAACACGTGCGCGTGAAGGGGTGAGGGTCGAAAACCTTAACAAAACCCGTCGGGTGCCTTCCGGTAAGCCAAAATGTGTCTAAGCGCGTCTTAAGCGGGAATTAAGTTGAACTACAGGGGCCTAGTTAACCCTGTGCTCCCAATGACCGCGACACGTGGCGGAGCGACTCTTTGCTTAGGGGGGAAAATTAATCCTGTTATTATATGCAATATCCTATATACAGTGTACCGTACACCAACTCATGTGCCTACCTCATACTTCGATCCTGTTCGTTTCGTCGCACGGTTGCGCTAGTACCACCTTACACATCTTTGTCGCACCTTCAAACTGATCCGTACCACTTCTGGACTGATTATGGTCAAACTCTATGGCGATCTTCAACCATCCTGATTTCTCGGTAAGCAGCCTGGAACCCGCTCGAGATCTGCCTCTCAGACACTGTTGGCCCCCTATCCAACCCGGCTTAACCGAAAACTCCGTCTCTCTTCACACCTGGAGACCGGTTTGGGGCTGATCGGTTCGGATCATGATTACAGCATCAGCGGATCGGGGCAGTGATCAGGGCGATCCACCCCAGATCGCCTCAAAACACCTCAGGGTCATCACAACATCGACATTGCCAGTTCACTCGACCGTATCCTTGACCTTCATTGCATGTTGGGCCGCAAGAGTCGCACCGACTCAGCACTTCTCGTGAAATTGGACCTGATCAGACCTTCTTACGTTAATTCTGGATGGGTCCATCAACTCTCACCGCTTGCCTCAGCTTAGTAAGACTCGTACGGCTCGCCACTCCATATACCCAGTTCTGTCCTGTACCTGATCTTCGTATTCTAGGGCGGAGTTAAGTGACTCGGCCGATCGGGTCGGGATTTCCATGTCACATCCAACTTCAACATATGCGCCGTTCATGACTCACTCCGATAACTGGATTCTGCTGTTCCTGATATATCACTTCGCCATTGATGCCGTATCTCCAGTTTGTCTTGGTTGATCTAGTCGTGCACGTCCACGTGAACTCCACTTAATATCCAATGTCCCATCGGACCGTGACATTCCCCATTCCATTAATATCCGGGACCAGGCGTAATAACGGTATTTGGCTTATTCCTTCACACTACAACAGCCCGTTGTTAACCGCCTTTCATCGTATACGGAATCAGCCTGTCCCACCCATCAACGGTCCTATCTTGATGGGTGTTCCCATTGTCACCAATCAACGGGCATGTGTGGTCCACCTTATTCTTAACTTTTTGTCAGATCGCTTCACCACATCTTCACCGGGGAGAAGGATTGAGGAAATATTTGAAGTTTGTATACCGCGACGGCTGGACCGAGAATAATCGATCGGCTAGCTTAACCAAAGATAACAAAGGGGTAAATCCAGTCTTGTGTGTTTAATAGGGAATCCAAATAACATTCCACAATTTTCCACAGTAGGCCAAAACGTTACTACACTTTCCAATAGAGATAAACCGTGTTCAAAACACGGGCGACTTAAGTTGAGTATATGTAACATGACGACTCCCGGTCAGGGGACTTCCGGTGCGTTCCTTTAACCTTCCCCGGGCAAACCAATAGCAGCAAGAGGGGACCTTGTTAGCCCTCTGCTGTGAACCAATGAAAGCGACTTGCGTCTTAGAAAGCGAAACGTATACTGATTTTTATCCCTATATCCAATACAACCTTTTGTGTAACCTACCCCAAATAGCCCGGCTGGATAGTTATGTGTCATACCTGAATTAGTCCAGTCATCTCCACTTGGATGCCTTTGTGTACCGTACACCAACCATCCAGCTCAATCTGGATACGCCTTTGTGTACCATACACCAACCATCCAGCTCAACCTGGATACGCCTTTGTGTACCGTACTCCAACCATCCACCAATCATCCAGCTCAACCTGGATGCTCCTTCGTCCGGACATACCTGACCACTGACTTCGACTCTTCTTTAGCGGCCAAAAATCCACCTTCTGCGTCCCATCCGTCTTCTACAGGGGCATAGTCTCCCTCAGGACTCTTCACACGCACATCTTTTAGCCGATCCACCCCTTGGTCATCCAGAATCGACGTCCATCCAGCCCACCTGATCCGGGCGGCCACTTCTGGCTAACCCGGTTATTAGTCCCTTGATCACGCCCATCTGGCTCGATTCCATGCCTTGCACCGTCCAGCCGCTTGTGAATAAAACCGGCAGCTACCATCCTGCGTCCTATGGTGACCGCTGGCTGGGGCCAACATTTCTGCCAATCAGGTGAGTGCATTCACTTCTCATTAGCCCGTTAATTCCTGGACACTTCACCACAGCCACCCCTGAGTCTTGTCGCAGCTGCACAACGGTTGAGGCACGATCTCACAACGCATCTCGCACTTTGAATCCTTCACCATTCTCATGTCCTGCCACAACGATAACGACACGAACTCATCGTTGGATCGTCCTCCGAGGCCAGCGAGGCCACCGGTAGGCTGCCTAAGAGCACGATCTGCCGGCCTCGGGCGTCTCCCAAGGCAGCCTGAGGTGGTTACCCTGAGGAACCAAATTACTGCCTTGACTGCCAAGGAGAAGGCGAACACTGAGTTATCCTTGACCGCGCGACTGACCGATCAGCGGGCAGACGAGGCCAGGGTCCAGGAGGTACTAAGTAGAGCACTCCCGGTACTTTGGTTCCAGGCGCCTGACTTAAGACATAGATGTCCCTTTGTAGCAAGGTGATCATTCTCATAAGCGTATCATTACTGTCCCAGGCTGCTTCCGGTATGTTCTCCGCGATGCTTGATCCACTCTCTGCAAATTTCTGCATGTATTCCTGAAATAACTTCCTGGAGTCGTTAGGTGAAATTTTTGGATATCCCCGGCCTAATTCGATTAGTGTTGGCTTTCGCACTCCAGGGGAAAACTTCACATCAAAGTCCATTAGAGAGAGGCACCCTTCCTTTAATTGCTTCGTCATAGCCTCCAAAATCGGACGTTTCCGTCTTGTAACGCTGAACAGGTTAGGGCCTGACACACAATATACACTTGGCAATTGCCTGTAGCTGGTGTCGGAACCGGTTTTAGGCCTAGCAGTTGCAGAACATCTTGGATGGACCCCAGATCCGACGCTGTCGGTTCAGCCATGTCGATTGGTTCTGAAAGCGCGATCGGTCCTTCCTCCCTCTCCACTTGTTCCAAAATAGCGTTAATAAATGTCTTCACCTCATTAACAGTGTGCTATTTTTCTTCTGGAAAATTGCGGCCTGTTTCTGTTGCGCGCTTTTTATCCTTTACTGTCTGAAAAAACCAGTTTTGTTTTTCCGATTCACCCCTTTGCTCCTGAACTGCACCTTCCGACCGTTCTTTCCCGACAAGCGGAGTCTCTGCATCAGATCCTTTTCTATGCGTTAAATCGCCACTGCCATTCGACTTCTGGATTTCTGATTTTAAGCTTGAGGTGTACCCACGCTCCGGAGCCTTCTTGTCGACCTCATGTGGCTCCGTTCGACCAGATCCATCTTTCTCTTTCTTGGTTTTGACTGTTATCCACTCAGATGCAGCCTGCTGCTGCTTTCCGGCTACCTCGGTTGATCCCATCCTTCTCTGTTTATCATCCGATGCCGAATGTGCCTCCTGAGTTGTCTTGGACGTGGTCGTGCTGTCGTCAGACTCCTGAGTTCCATCTTTATTTTTCTCTGATTCCTCAGGATCCGGAAAAGTCATTTGTTTTCCCGCGTTGCCTCCACTTGTGCACGTAACTCCTCCATACTGCGGAATGTGGTGTCCGGGAGCGAGAATTTCTTAAGATCTTCTAATATCACCTGAATATAATTTGTCTTTAGAAGCTCATTTAGCGGGGTAGTGCACTTTCGCATGGGGTGTCCTACTTCCCCACACCGTAGACACTGCGTATGCCCTCGCATCGAAGGATGATCAATCACCAACATGGTGTGACCCCAATAATTTCTTGTTATGCCAAGTAACGCCATGGGACACGCATCTGACTCGACTATCAGCTCCCATAAAGTCGAGGTATCTGAAAACGGTCCACTTTTATCCAGATCATCTAATTGAAACTCCATAATAGATTTCTCAGGAATCTTGACAACTTCAGTAAATCCATAGATCTCGTAATATTCTTCAAAATACATGAGTAAAATCCCTTATGTTCATAACTTCACCATTGCTGTCGACTTGGGATTCCCACACGGAACCTGCGACTTTCTGTGCCTCTTGATGTAAATTTCGTAAGGAGTGGTCATACCTATGAAAACACCCTCGTATACGCTTTCGCCATATCTCCCAGGTCCCCGTGTCGAAGCTGCCGTAGCGATACTCTCTTGGATACACTTCGTACTCAAAAAGGCTTCTTTCACTGGGCTTTCCCCGCCTAAATCCATAACTAAACAGCCTTCAACTTGGGCTCGAATAGTTTGTACTAACGTACTTGTTCATCAATCTTCATAATCCGTTTCAAAAATTGCGGTAATTGCTTAGCAATAATATTTCCTCTTCCACAATCCTTGAACTATACTCCTTTCGTCATCCGTACCTTGACGCACCGTCATAGGGGCATTTTGCCATAATCCTTCTCGCATACAGCCCTAACACGTACAATTTCGTCTGACGCATATACTTCGGTTCTAAAGAGGAAAGTCTTCTTGAGCAATTTGTCATCAGAATCATTTGATGACCGCCCCGCGACTTTACTCACCCAGCCCTTCAATGTTACAGGTAACAGATCTGCTTTCTTCACCTTTTCCTGACCTATCACCTTCTGTAACAGGCTATCTGTCAGTTAAATTGCAAGTGAGGAAGTGTGCAATTGGTTAGAAACAAATGTAATTTGTTTCTCAATAGTTTAATCAAGAATAAACTTAGAGTTGGACTATTTAATTGATTAAATAGTCCCTTAGTTATACATATGAATATATACCTAAGACACGTGGCTGCAAGACGGTAAGTTTAAGAGTGATATATTTTTATGAGTGGTTTAGGGCTAACTACTATAATTAGATCTAGACTAATCATATAAACATGCAATGTAAAACTGATCTAATAATACTCTTATTATTAGATCTCTTCTTAGATTCGAAATTTGTATCAGAATCTGTTTCCCAGGGTGGATTATAATAACTTATAATCCAATATTCACATTTCAGACAGCAAGTCTGAAATTGAACTGTGATATTTCAACTTAAATATCACTTATGTAATGGTACCCCATTACACCTTCCATATGAGCCCTTCAAACGATTGCGACGATCTTTGCGCCAATAAAGCCGACCCCACCACCTGTTTACGCCACCCCTCCCAATCTTTTTGTTTTTCCACCACTACCAATTCCAAGTAATCCAATAGCCGTTCTAATTCTGGTGCTTTTAGCGATGGAAAACGCTTTGCAGCATCTGAAAGTCGAGACACCGGGCCACGCGCCTTTATAAACACTGCTGAAAACAAATCCTGCGTCAAATATAGCCAGGCCTGTACCCGCGGGCGCGATGCTGCCGCTTGACTCAGCACGGTTTTTAACGCCAGCGCCATACATTTTGGTTCCTGCGACTCTGCATTCCACTCTACCCATCCGAGGCTCAGCTGATACACTGAGTCCTTCGGCCGGGTTCTTTTTTTCGACTTTTGAGTTTTTATCAGTGAGATCCAGTTTTACAACCGGTTTCTTCCCGGTTTCCCCTACCAGTGGGTTGTCGGCCGGTACCAGTACTACCGTCTCCTTAACCGGTAATACTGACACCACTCCCTTATCCGGTTCCATATCCAAATCAGGAACTGAACTTTGCGAGGCCAGCGTTTCTGCGACGATTTCGTCCTCGTTACTAATATCTGCCTCGTTAGGGTGACTCGGCCCACTGTCCCAGGGTTATCTGGAACTGTATGCGCACCCGGATCATCTAGGGGCTTGGATACTTCCTTAGTATCAGGTATCTTATAGTCCTAAAGCCTACAACGTGTGTTTTAGGGGCTTATTTCGCAAATTTAGAACTGGTGGAGGTATAATATACACAGTGCCGTTCTCCGGATAGAAGGCTGCGTAAAGCCAGGCAATTGGAGAACATTCCTCGAACATTCTTTTTTTCGTCCAATTGCAATCGGTAACAGGAAGCACTCTCTTAAAAAAATGAACGTGCATAGAATTGCTCGGTAAAAGTTGATGAATTCTCTAGATACAATTTTTGTAAAACAATCGTTAGGGGCGGAATATTCTCCAATCGCCTGACTCTACGCAGCCTTCTATCCGGCGAACGGCACGGTGTATAGTATATCTCCACCAGCTCTAAATTTGCGAAATAAGCCCCTACACGCTGTAGGGTTTAAGACTATAAGATGCCTAAGACTAAGGAAGTATCCAAGCCCTTAGATGACCCGGGTGCGCATACAGTTCCAGATAACCCTGGGAACAGTGAACCGAGTTTGAGTACTACTGTGGAGCACACGACCATAAAAGGACCACAGATGCATGCAAAATTTATAACGTATAACAGCAGTTAATTGCTGACTTTTGGACTCCTAAGTAAAATCACCGTATTATAGGTAGAAACTCGATTTGAGTGCATGTAAAAGATACAACAAGAAGATTAAACCAAGCCCTATCTGATCCACATGCCAGTTTCACTAATTATTCATGTTTCAAATCACATCGTTTCGATAAAATTTATGCATAAACCACCTTGCATCAATTTATTGCCTGTCCTTTTTTTGTCACTGAATGGGGTGGTAAATTGGTCTCTAATATGATGAGCATGGATCTTCTTCAGCCAAGATAAGGCTGCGCCACTTTGCGTCGTGGCTTTCGGATTCATACTTTCTTCAACGTAGTATTGGCTAATATAGCCACCAATAAGTGTATTCATTCCGTGTGCAAGACTATTTTGCACTGTATTGAGTTTAAATAGTTCCTTCACAACAGCAGTATACAAATATTAAGTACAAACTGCCCAATTCATCCGGCAGGAAACTGCTGCAAATTTTTATCAGCCAATGGGATCCAATCACACCACACATTATTGGCTAGGACTAATGAGACGGCAATTTTCTGATTTCGGCAAGCTGTTTTATGTTAGTACAAGTATTTATGACAGGGAAGTCTACACCAAAGCTAAATTGGTTTCGTCAAATGTCAAAAATAAAATTAGCAATGACCAAAATTATTCGACACGTTGTCATAAACGACATAAATCATCACAAACGGCTTTCAAAGGGTATATTTGGACCCTAATATCGAGCTGGATTTAGTACCATGGCAACGCTATTAGTAGAGCTTTCTCCGGGAACGTGTGCATACTGGGACTACCATGAAAGGCGGAGCGACAACTCACAGCATGAACTTTTGCACATATATGACAGTTTTGAAAATTACTCGTGTCTCCCATCCCGAGTTGTGACACTAATAATACCTCAGTTTCTAAAGTGCCATCGCTTGTAGACGCCTGAAGCTTGCACCTTTATGGTAAATTTTGAATCCGCTCATGACTGGTCCGTTTCTCTGCGAAATAATGGAGCAAATAATACGTTGAGGACATATTTGAAGTCTTGATATAAGACAGAAATCGTTAAAATTGCAACGTTTGAGCCTATGGCAGCTGTCATCATGAGCAGCAATACAGCGACCATCTCGGTGTGTGCCACGGGATTCAAGTCAGTGGCTCGAGGTCCTCAAGCATAGTCAGTAGCAATTACGGCTAAGATCTACAAAGGAGTTAACACAGACACGACGTGCGCGACGGAGTTAATAAATAATGCGCTTCTTCGAAACGTCACGTGAAAAAAGTGGAGAAGTATGTACGGACAAACTGACGTGGAGTAAGTCACAGAAGTGTTGAAAGTGCAACGGTGTGGTTGCATGTGTAACAGTCTGAATCGAAATTTGTAGGGATTGGCAATATGGTTTCTCCGCCCTACAATATCTCAGATGTTTTCGGGTTGAATTCTGATAGCTCTGAGTTGGTTATCTTGACGGACACATTGTGTGCTTACTCAGATATTTCTCTTATTGCATTAGTGGACACGGCAGTTTATTGAGACGGCAATCGAAGTGAGCAATGTAAACTTATAACGGAATAGTAATTGAAGAGCTTGCGCCCTGTTGAGTAGTGATTTGGTGGGTGATGACATTGAGCTATCGATCTCGCAGTGCGGTGTATCGGCTAAAGGGTTGTTCTACGTGGAAAACGAATAAACTCGGTGTCTGAAACAGGGTCAACAGTCGATTCGAAATGGGGTGAATCAATAGCTTGCTCTCCTGGAACGGTATTGACGCAGGAGAAAAACAGCTCTACAGAATTCTCTCATAGCATCATTGTGGACACCGTCATTGATGTGGTGGTGTTGAACAGGCTTTATATTCGAGTATGTCCGTCATACGACAAAACAATCAACGCCGAAGGCACTAGAACGGTTGTTGCATCACCCACATAGGCTCCAACAGCCCGAACCCAAAGCACATATATTTGACTGATAACGGGAAGGTGACATTTTTTGTTGTTTTTTCTTGTTGGCATTTTTTATTAAAGTATCTATAGCTTACGAGTACTAGTCTGTTCATCTAAAGAATGTGCACAAGGGTTTTTTGTGGACACCACAAACTAGGTAAAATCATTTTATTGGCTAAATATACCATCATTTGGCGGGTGAACATTTCATCTAAAACTACGCGCCAAAATTGTAATTCGAAGCCGACAAACAACCGCACTATTCGCGCCATATAATTAGCAGGAATGCCACGACCACCAGGACGAGAAGATATTTCCGCGCGCGAAAAGGCTAGGATCGTTGCGTTTCTTGATGTACGCTTGCGGGCTGACGGCACCTTTCCTCGTGGCGCCAAATCTGAAGCAGCGACGGTGTTTGGGTGTCATCGAAACACCGTGCACCATGTGTGGGAGCGCCGCAACAGTAACGTTGCCCGGAGAGGATCCGGAAGAACATTACGAGGAGATCTTAGACCGCGTCGCTGCGGTTCCGATCAACGAGCGGACCTGTCTTCGATCAACTGCCGCTGGCGCCAATGTGGCATACACAACACTACGCAATTATATTGGAAAAGGTAAACCGCTACGCCGAGCTAGTGGACATCTGAAGCCGAAAATCACGGCAAAACACAAGCTGGAACGTCTCAAATTTGTTTTATCTTTTGTTGAGCGCCCGATAGGTACGACCTGATTGCTGTTTTAAAATTTGTATGTACTAAAAGTTACGCTATATGCAGGATTGCGCGTGCGACGATTTAATGCCATGTACGATACAATACATATCGATGAAAAATGGTTATTTTTGCACAAAACGTCCACGTCCTACATTTTGACGTCCAACGAGAATCCGCCCTATCGGCAATGCGAAAACAAACAATTTATTACAAAGGTAATGTATATCGCAGCTGTTGCCCGCCCCCGTTACGATTATAAGCGAAAGTGTGGCTTCGATGGGAAAACTGGAATTTTCCAGTAATTCAAAAGCGCCGAGCGCAACGGACCACAAAAAATCAAACTGCCGGCGATCTTATTTCGGAACCGCGTGTCGTGGACAAAGACGTGTATCGTGCGCTTTTGGTGGACTCCATTCTGCCCGCAATTCAAGCAAAATGGCCAGGTGCGTAAGCCTTTTACTCATCTCTATTTTTCTAATAGGCTTACACTATATTGTAGACAGAAAAAAAGGAACAATATACATCCAGCAAGACAACGCAAGTCCTCATGTATCTGCGGAGGCGGCCATCAGTGAAGCCGGTCTAGATAAATACGGCTGGGATGTTCAGATTCGCCGACAACCAGCTAAATCGCCAGATCTGAACATTCTCGATCTCGGATATTTCCGTGCTATTCAAGCATTGCAGCACCGCAAAAGAGCGTATAACATCGACTCCCTAATTTTAGCTGTCAAGGAATCGTTTCATGACCTCGAGGTAAAAACGTTGGAGAAGTGTTTCATAACACTGCAAGCTGTAATGGAGAAAATCATGCTCGCCAAAGGTGGGAACGACTACAAACTCCCCCGCGTAAAAAAAAATGTTTCCGGATGGCACCTTCCCGTATACCTTGTTCGGACGCTGCGTATGAATCCGCTATAAGAGAATTAAATGCGTGACCAGGTAACTAACGTATACTAGTATGACATACTACTATCTGATTTGGTAACTTGCCGTTCGTATGACCAATCTAGCTAAATCAACATTATTCAGCGCATTTACAAAGGTTGATGTGGCCCACCTGCCTCACCGTGAGTGCACTTGTCTCGAACTCTCTTTCTCTCTCTCTCTTGTATTTTATTGTTGGTATTGACCTGTGTTGTGGTGCTAGATACACCAGGACAAGCGTCATTTGGATAACGTAGCGGCCAAAGAGTTTTGGCGCTACTTGTTTGCTTTCATTAAGGCCAAATTGCAGTAAAAGTGACGCTCAAGCGTCGTGTAGAAACTCATATATAGTGTTGAAACCTTGTTCCGTCGTAGGTCCAGCCACAGGTGGGTGACTGTATGCAGCACGGAGGCAGAAAGCTTGGGATAGACAACGAAACAAGAGGCAACGGACCTAAAAAAACACTCATCTCGCTGACGATTTCTTGTGCCCAATGGTCGCTTGTTGTTGACATTGAGATTAACAGTATGTACATGTCTTGTAGGCAATATCACTCACTAATAGTTAATGATTGAAATATCAAGCGCGACGAAACAAGTGTTTACGTCAAGTTTGCACGACTGGCCATTCCTGCTTCAGTCTATCCAGCAAGTCGCCAACGCATTGGAGAAAGCCGGCCATAATTATGTAACAAACCCAGCACTCCGTGCTTTAGCAGCGTTCTGGAATGCAATTCCCGCGACGGGAGGCGAGCGTCAAGTGAAGATGAAAACAAGTGGAAAACGAAAGAAGATAGAGCGAGAGATGGCAATAAGTGAGTATCTTTGCATGAAAGTAATTGATATCCATATCACAAGCTATGTATGTAAAATGCTGTTTTTTGGAACTGTCAATGCCTTGATTGCTTTTTTCTTTTGACTGACGGACTCGCACATTTTTTGTTTGGTTGGGAGCAGGATAACAAAACGGCGTATCAGATAGCCAAAGACAAGCACAAACAAAAGTGTGTGCAGTTTTTGAAGAGCTGGTACGAGACGTCACAGGTCTGAATAGAGCACAAATTTGGTCTTATGTGCTTGTGATCTTACTGATGACTGCCACAATTCCGCGGGATGTCGATTTTATACTTTAGAAATTCATTCATGGTGCAGAAGAAGGAGATGACGACGAAATTGTTCGAATTATTTCCGAGATTAATGGTGCATACCCTTTGCAAGTTAAGCGTGACAAGGTGCAGTATTATAGCAAACTGTTGGGCTCTATGCATCTTATAGTCAACGAAGTTAATGTGTTGCGCTGGTGTGTTGTTAAAAGAACGGAAAAAATGCGATGCATTGGGCTGCAGAGTTTGGTCACTTGTCAACGTTAAAGTTATTAAGTGAGCACTTCGCCATTTGGACAGACGTCAATAAGGTAGCAAAAGTCATGATGACAGCAACATATTATTGGATCAGGCGTGACGGTAACGAGCTTTTACTTGTGTTATGAAGTTTGGTCGTAATGCCTTGCACAGCGCTGCTCTTGGGGGCAACAAGGAGTGCGCGTTTTGGCTCATTCGGAAGTCCCGGGACCCAGCCGAGTTCCTTTCATTGACACTGGTAGGTGCTTCGGTTGATCGCAGTGCGAATGGGATGATTTGCAAGTGACATATCGCGCATTTTATCTCGCTCTAGACGAACAAGAGTCCATCGCGCTGTGCGTTTGAGGCTGGTCATAGCTCTCTTGCGAATTATTTACCAGCTTGGGAAGAAGGCAATGACGATTATTCAACAAACGTCGAGACCTCGCCGTCCTTGCTCGAATATGACGGTGGTCGTCCTGCGGGTGAGGACGAAGAAAATGTCGCTTCACGGAGCAGGAGTAGGATCCATCATGGTGGCTTTGACTTGGAACCTTTTTCTTATGGCAATATCATTTTGTGATGAGTTTGTTTAGATATTGAAACGGTTTATAACTGGCTTAAGTTTTTCAAAATGGAAGAGTATGCTCGAAATTTCGAAAAGACGGCTTTGATACATTAAGAGGGGTGGCAACAATCGATGAGGATGATCTTATTGACATGGGTGTGAAAAAGGGGCATCGGCGCGTGGTGCTATCACATATGAGGAGCTACGGAATCAATTGGTGTTACTGGATGAAAACGCGCATGTTGGTGGGATGGAGCCTCTCTCTTCGCCAACGTTAAGCATGCTTCCAGCTATCACGAAACCATTGTCAGTCTCCAGTATTGCAAGTGCATCTGGAATTTCGGCAGGAGGAACTGACGCGATCCCTCATCGAAAAGAGCGACGAGGATCAATTACATTGCCTCCCACACCAACAGACGTGTAGTTAGATATAATTCTCTGATTGCCGTGCTTTTGTCTCGCGAAGAATGTTTCAGTAAATAAATACGAATAGAGTAGAAGAATTACCGCAAGGGTTAAGGTGT
Organism: Sclerospora graminicola; assembly: GCA_001887855.2. Taxonomy (NCBI): domain Eukaryota; phylum Oomycota; class Peronosporomycetes; order Peronosporales; family Peronosporaceae; genus Sclerospora; species Sclerospora graminicola. The sequence goes on along the minus strand of MIQA02003986.1, from coordinate 508 downwards.
CTTAAGGTGTCGGGGGGTGAAGAAAGGGAAAATTAATATGGTGGACATCGCTACTATTATGGGAATACTAGTAGCACGTTGTAAAAGTTAAATCAACGTTTTCTTTTCCTAAAATTGACTCTCAATTTTTATTACGTTGAATCCGATTGGACAAAAATGTTTTTGGGGTCTTGAAAAACCTATTTTTGAATTCGACGTATTGTGCGCTCTGCACCACTTTCTAGGCCGATCGCGAGGGCCCAATAGATAGAACTCGTTTAGACAATTCTAAAACTGTATTTTCGTGTAATATCGCTGCGATGGTTTCGTTTTGCGAAGGATTTAGTATCAGACAAAAAAAAATGCTCACATTAACACTCGTATTGACACCAAAGCACCTCAAATAAATGCCTTAAAATTCCACAGCATAGAAAAAAGTGCTGCAAACGCAATAGTGAAAGTTGTACCAAAATTGGAGCTGTAGTTTTTTTGATACCTCACTTCTCCGTTGTGCACATTCTTTAACTGA
>MIQA02003984.1:0-22326 GCA_001887855.2 Sclerospora graminicola | reverse complement strand
TGTAGATCTTCCATGGTGACTTCTGGCATATTGGGCGATACATCCGGTAAAACGGCCATCTGCTTCTCGATACCTTCGATGTACTGATCACCACCTTCATGTATACTCACTTGTTCGTCTACCTGATCTGCCCTTTTCTGATCGGTGTCGTCTTGAGTCGCCCCTTGTAAGTCACTCGACTGATGGTCTACTTCGGGTTCACCTTCCTCCGTAATGACTTCGGCTGATTCATCCTCCTTTTCCTTCTCATGATCGTTCTTGAACTCCTCACTGTCATTTCCGCTTTCTGGGTCCGTTGTTTTCGGTGAGCCGGGCCTAATTATACTCAATATCTGTGGACCTTCTTTGACCCGGCTTTCCCCTGTCGCTTCGATCGGTGGCCCCCTGATCAGCAGCTTGGTCGGCGTAGAATACTCCGGCTTTTCGACCGTAGGTGAGGTATCTTCATCCGCTAAATCTTCGTCACTGATCATGTCCGTGGTGGCTTGATAAGCCAGATTCTGCCATTCAATATATCTTCGTGATCCCACTGAAACATATCCGATCTGTCGGGGTACTTTCCCTGCAGGTAACCACATCCCTAAGATCATGTCTTCGTGGATGATCAGCGGCTGATCGGATATATTTGTGACCCTGATATAGCTTGATCGGCCGATACCGTTAACGAACGTTGGTACCCATCGTTCACCACTGGTCAGCCACAATTTCTGTTGCCGATCACTCGACCGAATCATGACATCGACTGATCGGGACACCCCAATGTTCTCGTACTGACCCATTTTTAACATCCGTACATGAGTACCATATAAATGTCGTCGGCCGGATAACTGAATCTGCACTTCATCCGGCAGAGTCAGGGTTCCATGAGACAGGTCAAGTCGTATACCGGCTGGTACCATAAAATCCATCCCCAATATCGCGTCTTGACCGGCTAACCGCCGATCCAAGCATTAAAATAGTAGACCAGGGATCCTGCCAGGGTGATCTTCACACGTGATCGTCCTTCCGTCATATATGAACTCTCGCCGATTCCAACACATTCTTGCCTCTGGGTACTGTCTATACGACATCCCACCTTACGAGCAAAGGCGGAGTCGATGATCGAGACTTCTGCCCCAGAGTCAAATAAAATAGTGGCTTTTTCATTGTTGATCTTTTCATTAGCTTTAGCCTGTTTAAACCACTTGTCGGGAGAGTGATACTTCCAGTATCCTCGGGATTCACCGGGCAGTAGATCCAACTCCATGATCACGTCCGATCGGAAATATTCATCCACTCTGAGACTGTAGATCGGACACCGATCGATGCAATTTGAATTAGAACATGTATTGTCGGTTATCTTCTTTTCCTCAAACTTATCTCCGCTACTGACATATGCATAAATGCAGAACGTAGATCGCTCGGCTCGAACCAGATTCCAACCTGGCGAGCGATCTAGTTTAACATCTTCTCAACATCTGGTGGAAGCATACCAGCACGTTTAGTCGGCACATACCACTTACGCATCAGATTAAAAAAATCTTCAATAGGGCAGGCGCCGGCGTCATGAAGCTTCCCACAAGTCTTGCATACGAAAAAACAATGATCAGAAGGATGACCTTTAGGATCACATTTTCCACACGTAATTCTTTTCCAACAATCACGATCTCCATGTTTGGTCGACCCACAATGCACACATTTCTTACGAGATCGGTCCTGATCAGGTTGAATACCACCAGGTTTCCGTCCATCCATGCCATTAGCCGATGATCTCGGGCGATACACTGGTTCCGTCGTAAAGATATGACGATACTGTTCCTCGTCCGAGCTCAGACTCGACTGACCACTCTCCTCCTCCGAACCTGAACTGTCTGATTTCTTCGTGATCATCCGAATTGCTCTGGCTGGTCGTGCTGCCGGTATCTTGCCCTGATCAGGGTGTGGCTTTGACCGGTACCGGTTCGATCCTACCTCGACCTTGGGCTGTCGACTTTTGGCCCGCTGCAGCGTCCTCAGAGTCAGTTCCAGTTGCTCTGAGTCCTTTATACGGAGCAGGGTTAGCTGATCAGCCAGATCGCGATTATCCAGAGTGCCAATGAAGTGTTCGACATGCTCGCGGGCTATATCCGGGTGTCGTGGGTCCTTGATCGGCATTTTCGCGCGTAGACCAGCAACATTCAGCCGATGTAAGTACTCGATCGGCGTCTCGTCGGATCTTTTCTTCATGTGGTAGTACTGTCTAGCGACAGACACCCCCGAGTTACAATACTGTTCTTCAAACTCTTCACACAAACGAGGCCACTTCAAACGCACTTTTCGACTCAGCTGTTTAAGCCAGTTCTTGGCCGGGCCTTTCATTAGATCAGCGAAGATCAGGCATCTTTCACCTTCCGGTGTCTTGTCCCTCAGAAAAGCTGATTTAGTCCGACTTAACCAAGCTCTGGCCTGATCATCATCCATATCCTTGCCGGTAAAATCTTTCAATTCCGAGATCGCAGACATTCGCACTCGGGTGATCGTTCCGGGATCACTGTCAAATGCCTGCGCGGAGGCCATATTCGCCCTACGAGGCATCTCAATATCCAGATCATCCGGATCGAAATGCTGACTGATCTCGCCTTCTGACTCCATGTCCACATCACTACGTGGGGGTGATCTGTGAAATCGATCTTGGTGATCGGCCTGGCATATCGATCGAACAATTCCGGCTGATCGGACTGATTCCATATCCACGTCCACGGGTCTCTTGACCGGTTTCTCAGCGGATTGATTCATGTTCGATGCTGATCGCCATGGTTGTCCTTGCCCAGGTGTGTACTGAGGTAATCCATATTGTTCACTCGCAAATCGGTTCATCATAGTCGCGAACATGGTTCTCATTTGCTCTGGGACCTCCGGCATGTTGGTATGGTCACTGCGTCGAATTGTTCTGTGGAACTTCTTCAGCATCTTCAAAACTATCGTCTGATCCGACTCGACCAGGTTCAGGCTTCCTCTTCCTGTTCTGCGACTCGATCTTGGGGTCGATCTGCTTGATCCCTTTCGGGCCCAACGTCATACGTGTGATCCCAACCGAGGAGTCGGTGGATGCCGCTCCAGATTGTGATGACGATTGATATATCGACTCAATATCCATAGGATACTCAACCAACTGTGATCGGTGCGAAGGATCCGCGATCGGCGACTGAACCACTGGGTTCGCCCCTAGTAACGAGGCAAGATGATCATACAGGGTGGTCATAGATTCTCTGATCGTCTCTTGATCCAGATCGAATAGCATATTCGCGTCGAAAGCACCAGTAGTGAAGCCAACCTCGTCGATCTGCGCCAAGAGGTTCCTGATCAGATCAAGTTGGCTGCCTGTGATCTCCGGCCGGGTCGCTCGACCTTCCAGCTTCCCGATGATCTTAGGCTTGATGATCTTCATCACTTGGTTGGTAACCAGGAACTTGTGAAACTCTCGAAGATAGAACAGTCGTTCCATATCTTGGACAGTGGTCTTCTCGGCTGGCTCGACCTTCTCTTCGTCTTCCTCGAAGATCTTCGGTTTGGGTTTCACATATTTTTTAGGTGGATCGCAATGATCCGCCCCCATGTTTTTTCTGTCTTTTTCCATTTTCTTCTTATGCATAGGATCAAGGTTAACACCTCGATCCTTTCCTGGGTTATAGTCAACTTTATTATAACCCAGATCGGCCCCGATCGGGGCCATGTGGGGAGTTATTTCATCTTTAATCTCGACCTGGCACTCCACCAAACCAGGTCGATCATCGCTTCCTTTAGACATGGACAGCATCGGAGGCGATACGCCTTCCTCCAATACACCCGAAAAAGTTTCCTCCACTTTGATTTTCACATCTTTTTCATCATCAAAGGAATCACGGTGATATCCTGGTTCGAATCCGGGCACGCGCACCATTGTGGTGGAGCCGATTTCCAAATCCATGACCGAGGTCTTGGGTGGAATCCGGATACCCACTGGCCCGGACGACCAACTATCGGAGGGGGTACTCCGTCGATCCTGATCAGCATCGGAATCAGATGAATCACCACTGTGGTGACTGATCTGATCCTCCCGGTCATCTGGCCGGTCTTCATGCTCGTCAGGATCTATGTTTAACTTCATCTCACCTTGTGTACCCGTCGATCGGGGCTGATTACACTCACTTAGGTGGACTCGGTGACGAAAAGGATGATCTTGATCAGGTCGGAGGGTTTGACCTTCTCGGGACGGGGGGTGTCCTCGGGTGGAAATCTTCACCGGAGAACGGGTTGGGGTCGACACTTATTCAGTATCTAGGCACTGATCAGGAAAGTTCGTCTGATCAGGCCAGCCAATGAGAGAGATATATAACGAAACCAAGAAAATGCGATCAATCCACGATCTTCCACAGTAATCCACAAACGTTATCTCCACAAAACCTTTTCCAATATTATTAACGTGTTCCAAACACGTGTGCGTTGAGGGTGAGGTTCGATCACCTAAAACAAACCCGTCGGGGGTCTTCCGGTAAGCCAAAATGCGTCTAAGCGCGTCTTAACCGGGAAATAGTTGAGCAAGAGGGGACTAATCAACCCTGTGCTCCCAATGACCGCACACGTGGCGGAGCGACTCTTTGCTTTAGGGGGAAAATCTAAACCTGTTATTATATATGCAATGTCCTATACCTGTGTACCATACACCAACTCATGCCTGACTTATACTTCGAACCTATTTACTTCGTCGCACGGTTGCGTAGCACCACCTTGCCCATCCTGGCCGCACCTTCAAGCTGATCTGTACCACTTCTGCCCTGATCACGACCCGACTCCTAGAAAGATCTTCAACCCATCCCGATCTTCGATAAACGACCTTGAAACCACTCGAGATCTGCTCTTCTAACACCTGCCCACTTCGTATCCAGCCCGACTTAACCGAGAACTTTACTTGCCTTCGCATCTGGACGCTGATCAGAGGCTGATCAGCCCTGATCACGATCGGTATAGTGATCAGCCTAGTGATCAGGTGGTGGTCAGGGCGATCAGCCCTTGATCACCTCGGCAACGCTCTGGGTCACCATCATCACGACTCAATTCATCTGCTAAGCCATACTTCCGACCTCCATACCTCGTCAGGGCAACCATATCACACCGACTTCATCCGATCGGGCCTGATCGGGCCTGATCGGGACTTTCCGCATCTTTCCTGGACGAATCCATCAGTGATCATCATTCACACAAACCTGTCACTCCACATGCCCGACTTCATTCCACATCTAACCTTCAGTTCTCGGGCATAATCGGCCGATCAGGCCATAACTTCGTGTCATGATCAACTTCAACCACTGTATCGTTCGTAGATCGGCTAAACGGCTGTCCCTGACACGTCATGTCAACAGTTGCTCACCTCGTTTTACATCCACGGGAACTCCACTTAGTAATTGAGATAACGATCTTGATCGTGATCTCCATCGTTCCATCAGTGTCTGGAACTGGGCGTAATGACAGTGCTTGGCTGATTTCTTCACATCGTGAATACCCGTTGTCCGCCACCTTTTCATCGTAACTGTGATCGGCCTTTCCCACCCATCAACCGTCATATGTTGATGGGTGTTCCATCGTCACCAATCAACGGCCATGTGTGGTCCACTTCGTTCTCAACATTTTCTGATCGCTTTACCACAATAACGCCAGAGATTTAGGAAGGTTTTTAACGGGGGCAAAAAATGAAGGCTATAAAAAGCTCAGTTTTGTCTTAGAAAAGGCCCGATTAGCATTGCAAAAAATACTACGACGATGTCGCGCGTCTCAGCTACATTTTAATCCAACTTTCACGTTTAACGATACAGGGTTTGAGAATGGCACCAATTTTTTGAGTAGTCCGCCCGAAAAGAGGAAGTATTTGACAACCCAGACTCACCGATTTCGAAGTAATTTTGCTTCCTGTTGGTCGAAGGACAAGTGTAAATGTACCGTTATCATCATGATATTTGATATCAGATTGAGCAGCATTGAAGCCGTCTTTAGCATGAAAAGATGTCATAGCTTCGCAAAATGTACGCGGCTCGCCAATATAGCAAATAGCTAGAAAAGTGTAGATGAGATTGACCCGACGCTCTTCGTCTGCAATATCTTCAGAAAATAGGAGCGGACTTTTCAAGAGGAACGTCCTTGATTTTACCTATGTCATCAAACTTGCGCATGGTGCCTCGTTGAGATGGTTGTGTAATAAAGCTATATGTATGCTCGTATCATGCAAAGCATCAGGCCAAGGACGGCGAGTGTAGTGATTGAGCCGCCGGTGTAGATGCAGCTCTCTCTGTAGGTTGGCGAGCTACATTATAAGGTGTCGTTTACGATCCATACATGGGGAAAGTTCATCCCTATTATGTTGTCCTAGCCCTGTTGATCGATTCGATATGTCTAATCCTGATTCCGTTGGCAAAAATGCCAAGAAGGGGAATACGGTTTCATCAAAGGTAACATCACGGCTGTATATAATCTTGCCAGTGGAAATATCAAGTAATCGAAGACCACACTTATTGTCGGGTAGACCGAGGTACATGCATATAGTTGCACGTGGATCTAGCTTGCCCCAATGTGCTTCTGGAACGTGGACAAAAGCTTTGCATGCAAAAACACGGAGATTCATGACGGAAGGTTTCTTGTCATACCAAAGCTCATAAGGCGTTTAGTTATTCGTAACAGTGCTGGGGGTCATCCGTAATGTGGCGAACGCACACAACCCATATCTCACGAGGTTAATTTCCGTCAAAATGAGTAGTTCCAACGCGCTCTTTATAAGTACGCATTCTTCGTTCAGCTACGCCATTCTATTCAGGCGTGTATGCCATCATATATTGAGTTTTGGTTCCATATTTTTCCCACAGATTCCGACCAATTTGTTCATACTCTTTCGCATTGTCGGCTTGAAGAGTTTTAATTTCAGGGTCATTATAAATGGACGTGTATTCAACAGTGTGAACGTCAAAGCTAAAAACGTTATGTGCCTTGCGGAGAAAGTCTTCGTAGCATTAATATAATTCTGAACGAACTTTGATAATATATATGACTGCGAAACGCGTACATTTATCAATAAAGATTAGAAAATAGCGACAACCGTTTAGACTTGGTGTCGGCATTGGACCACATATATTACTATGAACTTTTTCAAGAGGAAATTTCGCACGTTCAACAATTTTATTTAGATTAAATGGTTGACGGTGTGACTTTGCCAGTGAACATAAAGAACATGTGATATTTAGTTGCCCTCCTACTCCATCGAGTTCATGATCGATGATCACTTCATTCTTAGGAAAAGCCTGTAATATACGAAAGTTAGGATGACCCATTCGTTTATGTTAACGTACAATGACTGACTTACTATGAAGGGTGATCAGAGCCGTCGGGTTGCTGGTCGATGTCGACTTCGGACATGCCATGATTTGGTACACGTTGGCATGGGTGGCACTTTGGCCTTCACGCTAAAATGTTGACTCGTACTAATCGCACACAAAATTGAACTTGAGTTCGGGTGCGTATAAGACGTTGCACAGCATGAGCGTCTGAGGTCGTCCCTTGGAATCAATGATCTTGAGGGAGATATCACCAATCGCAAGGATCAGATTTGGTTATTCCCACCCATAGTGATCCAGCCTGTGTAAGGCGTTGTTGTCGTGAACCACGCTTGGTTATATGCTACGTGGCGCGTACAACCAGAGTTTATAGTCCAGACTGGATCAACATCCGTGGAAGTCGTCTTGGCTGTCAAACCAAACGTCGGCACAGTGGCGGTGGTAATGGCAATCATCGCGCTGTTGTTGAGATGGGACTGATGGTACCTGTTGTTGCCTTGGTTGAAATCGCTGTTCCCACAAATGGAGCGTTACCATTGTTGTAGACATCACTGCTACCATTGAAGGTGCGCTGTGGATTGTAGCCGGAATTACCTTGGCTGTTTCCACGACCGGAATTTCGGTTGCCTTGACCGTATTCACGCTGACCAAAATTACGGCTGCCCCCACTACTGTTGCGGTTGGTGTCACGCGAGTATGGTTGTTGACAATTGTTGTGGGTATTGGTCGAGTTGCGTCGGGTGCTCATGTTATTTCTCGGCAACTTGAAGTTGGCAGGGATAACCGTGTTTGGTTTCACCGTACCAATCGACATATGCTTCAAAAGACACGGTACCCAGTCATTGTGTGGTTTGAGCGATCACAGTACGGGCATATGCGTCGATTGTCAGTGTTTGTATACACAAGAGCTTGTGTTCTTGCGACAGGAGCTGTTGAAACCAGAGCACGTTCATCAATACTTTCGGGTGTACCCCGGGATAGCGCGAATCTTTCTTGCGCGAGTTTCTTGCTCACATGGGACTCCAAGTTACTCTTAAGCTCTCAAAGAGGCAAGGTTTCACGGTTTCCGCGCCAAATGCGCATCTCACTCTCCCACGATGTAGGCATCGCGTTAAAGAGGAACGCAGAGAAGCCATCATCGTCAAAACTATTGTTCAGTACGGTATTAAGGCCTTCATGGCGTCTTCGTACTTGAGAATGAACTCTGTCATGTCATCACCTTCATAATAACGAGCATTGTACAGGTAGCTTATAATGCCGTAGGGATCACCGTAAACCTTGGTGCCCTTGTATCGATCGCATATGGCTTGAAAACTATCGTAAGCTTTGTCGAAACCCTTAACAATTCTGATATGTTTATCATCGAGCGTCTTCATCAAGAATGACTTGAGTTGAGCATTCAAGCGACGCGTCTGAGCAGCAGCAAGGGGAATCTTGTTTCTCGTTTTGGCTTTAGCCTTTGCCTTGGCTTGCGCCTTGGTCTTTGCTGCTATTGGTCTTGTCTTGGCAAGCTTCCTGTCACTAAGAGTTCCAAACGATTTATCTTGAGCAGAATTTGGGAGCACAGGAGTTGCATGCTTTGATACATCGTCGTTTCCATCTTGGACCGCCGAATCCTCGATCGTGAGTCGGCGGACGTCGGCCAATGCTACAAAATCTTCTTCTTCGTCGTCGAGTTCTTGATCCGGTTCCACATTTCTGTCCCGCGAGTCATTTTCTGTATCATTGTTGGAATCCGAATCTGGATCATCGTCGGTGACCAAAACCATGTCTTCTTTATCGTCGTCAGCGACTGGGTTGAGATCGTTTTTGGGGTCTTCGATGAAGCGGATAAGTTTTTTTCCGTCAAGGTATGCTTGGATACGGGTCTTCCAAACACAAAAATTGTCAGGCGAAAAAAATCAGATGAGTTGGAACTTGAGCTCATAACTGGTTGAAGTGGTAGCACGATGCGTGTAAAATTAGTGAAGGTAGAGAAAGAACTTGCTTGGGAGCAGGCAAAAGGAATTATATTTTTCTTTTATCAGGGACACTAAGCATTATGCATGTAGAGACATTCATGTAGAGTTCCTATACCTCAGTAAAAACATTATCACTTGATGAATATATGCCCATATAAGTGCAAGTGTAGCGGATTCAATGCCACTAATCCTCTTGTGTAATTATTCTTCAAAGAGTACCAAGGGTAATGCTTCTGTATTAGATAAGAGAGGTAGTTCTTATAAAAGAGTAAATGTACTGAGACTATAGATCCGTACTATACAATTTGAGGTTCGACACAGTGTATAATACAGTATTAATACAGTATTAATACAAAATTACCGTAAAAGTCGGGTTAAGTGGGACCCCAGTAAAAAGCCACAAAAACGGTAATTCACCGGTCATCTGGCATATGTCCTATGAATTACGTTTGATACACACGTCTATAACTGAGACAAACATTTTTCCTTGTTTACGTTGTTTACGTTGGGACTAGGACGGGCTCAGCCCATCACAATAGAGAGAACTTACAAGTTAGTCACATTCCTGTGTCCTCAACTATGGATAAGTTTGCTTCTACTCATATGCCTTAAGCTTTATAATTGTTTTTTATTAGAAAAGGCTGCGCTATCTCACGTAGTGACAATTATTGCCGATGATTGTGAACAAAATGGATGGTTTTCGGACAGTAATACTAGCGTTTCGCGTCACCAGTTGCAAATACTGTACATATATTGTCTTCATAGAGTACACATTAAATACAAAAAAACGGGCTTGGCCGGAGATCTTTCGGGACATGGTCCTGGGACATTTTATAAGAACGCCCCTAAGTCGTCGTTATTAATGACGAACCTGGGTAAAAACCCCGGGGGTGTCATATTGCTTAGGGATAGGTGTTTTAGCAACCTGCACACGCCCCTTTTTAAGAAAGCTCTGATTGTAGGATCGAGCTGGTCAGAGTCAGGAACTATCCCGAGTCACGAGTTTTCGTATAATTTGTTGTGTTGCTTAACATGTCTTGCAACCACATAACGGTAATTCCCCGAAGGAGGCAATCATTTCAGCCGTGAGAGGTCCATTTGTCAAAGTTGCCAGTACATTGCCGCCAACAACTGCGCCACATCTCAACACGCATCCGCAGGTTGTAAGATAAACCATCTCTTCACTGAATATCTGCCTTTGAGTTCTAATCAAATTGTAGTGTGACTTGTTTTAGCCAATAAGGCATTAGAAATGTATCAGCACGTCATTCATTCAATAAAAAAGTTACTAAAGTAATTGCCGTCATGAAGCGTGGGATTCGCCACCCTACGTGGCATTGCACTGTAATATGTAGATTAATAGTATAGTTGCTTTGTTGTTAAATTGTTCACATGTGAAAGCCTGCGAGGTCTATTCACACGCTTTGTATTCGAACTACGTCTTCGTCCTCTGCATTACAGCATAGAAAGCGCATCAATATACGACTCACGGGAGGCCTTGCGAACTGGTACGAAAGCGGTGATCACTATATTGGGCCACACGCTGACAATGAGCGAGATATGATGGCGTGTTCTCCTAATGATTATGGGCGGTACGACGCAATTAACACATAGACACGCAGTGGCTAGATGCCATGAACCAATAGTTAACGTCACCTGGTATTGTTTTCACTAAAAAACCTATTCTCTATTATTAATAGAGAACTTTCGCAAACCATTTGAGTTGAGTCTCAGTTTGAGATAGACATATTTATGCAAACCGGAACTCAACTAAAACGTCACCCAAAAAAAATATTTCGCATGTCATCATCAATCAATTTCAGTTGAGTTTCATCATGAGTGGTAGCAAACGTCGTCGACAACGGCGCGTTATGGCCGCAGGGAATCAGGTGGAAGGGAACACTCAACTGGACGCTGAAGAAAAGAAGCTCAAACATCTTAAGGCTGAACATCTATATCAGGTGGACAACAAGGGCGGCAATGCACCCGTTCCGCTGACAAAGAAACAAAAGTTGGACAAATTGCAGAACGATCCACTGCTGGCCAGTACGCGAAAGTTTGATGCATCTAAGTGCAGCAAGAGTGAGGCCAGGAAGATGCAGCAGCAAGACAATCGGTTAAAAACGCTTGAACAGGAAGAGGAGATGACGAAGAAGGTTAAGGAGCAGTTGAGTCGAGACGGCAGCGTAAAAGATAACGAGCAGAACCTACTGGTAAATGAGTACGTGGAGCCTGTATAACCAAGCAGCGCAAACTTGTAGCTTCAACCAAGTATAAGGTACCTACGGTTGAGGTAGCAGTTGCAGGCCAATCATACCATCCTGACTTTGATACACACCAATACGTTTTGGCGGAGGCAGTAGCAGAAGAGCTCGAGCGTAGAGAAAAAAGAGTCCATATGCAAGAGCATAGAGCCCTTGGCATGTCAAAGAGAACGCTGCAATACATTAAACAGGAATCGTCAGAATCGGAGGCGGAGTCCAGCAACTTAGAAGACGAGCCCGATACGATCACGAAGGTAGATAGTGGTGGTGGAGTTTAGATTCAAGTATTTTTAATGATATTGTAATCTTGGTATATGCAGACCCGAAAGTTACCTGAAAAGCTGACCCGTGTTCAGCGTAACAAGCGTTCACGACAAAAGCAGATGGAGATGAAACTACAAAGTCGACGTGATGAGGAGGCTATTTTAAAGCAGATCAACTCGTACGTTCAGCATCTGAGTTTATGGCTAAGACCAAAGTCATTTAACATAATCTTCTTGCTTTATCAATGATGTCATAGTTCCTCTCACATTCTCCAAGAAATTGTTAAGTGCGAGAAAGAAGTGGCCAAAAAATTGGAGCTGAAAAAGCTTCAAAAGGAGCAAACGTTACATGAGGAATCCCCCGTTCGCGTGGCTGGGAAGTTCATTGTGTGGTGAAGTACTCTCTGATCTTCATGCGTCATGGTTGACTATTATTTCTTCCACATTATATAATGCAGCAAATTGGAACGCTCGACGCCAGTCTCTTTCTCGGAAGAGCTAACTGGCAACTTTCGGACTTTGAAGCCTAAATGCAACCCCCTTCTGGATCGCTTTGACAGTTTACATAAGCGCAACCAGATTGAAACAGGTCATCCAAAGAAGACCCGCAAGGCCAAGATTAAAATCATTGAGACCAAGAAATAGTTATGTAAAGCTATAATGCTTCTTGCGGGCATGCACTTATTCCTAGTCGTTTGTCTATAAAATCAGGTTTATCTTTTGTAGAGCATTTGACTGTTTTTTTAGAGCATCTCAACCATGGTTATTTTGAGCCCTGTAAAATCGTACACGGTGGTGCCCACGAAACTCACATACAGGGAAAACTTCAAGTGCAGCCAACGCTGCGAAACTGTCTAAAATAAATGTCTTTTTTTAGATGCGTTGGCTGCTTGACGTGGAAAAGCTTAAGAGATAACAGTGGCTTCTGTGTACTTTTGCATGACTTCTGTTTCAGGGCGGTCATTTATTTGACTGACCAGAAATCGTTCTCTGTTCTAACTTGCCAAAATGTTTATCTAATCCCCTCTTGTCGTCACGGGTTCTTTACAAAGCGAATATCCTGCCTTAAGTCGGTGATGCTCCCGTGCCATGGCGTGGTGGGTGGCGAATTTTACACTTATAAAAGAATAGCTACTAGATAAAAGTTTACATCAAAACATCATCACAAGGATTAAATTCGCAAGCTCCAGGGGGCCTTCATACGAAATATCCCGACCGAAATGAACGTAGCTATACCATTTTTTATTGGTTCCCGCTTCTGGTACATCTATCTCAAATCAATCTCATCAGTTGAGATACAAGTCCGAAATCTTAAACCTAACCGCGATTGAGATGAGATCGAGTTTGTGATTTGCCCTAAACCACGCCTTACTCAAATTAAAACTGAAACCTCCTCGATTTTTATGTTGCGAAAGTTCTCTATTAGCGCCAAAAGAGGTGTCATATCTTTCCGTCCAGGTCTGTACAAAAACATGCTGCTGGATGAATTACTTACGCGCATCGATCAGATCGATAACACGCACAACTTTGTCAAGATGGGGGGCCTGCGCGTCATGGTTGACGTGATTAATGAATAATAAATACCAAAATACGATAAAGCATCTTTTGTGCTTTGGTGGCTCAGGTTTGCACCGTCGTGGTGCAGAACAATCCATCTTGCCAGGATGCGGTAATCGACATGGGATTGCTCGAGGTGCTCTGCACTTTGGCACGTGATGATCCAGATGTGACTTGCCGTGTAAAAGCACTCCGGGGAATTTCATGTCTGGTGCGTCACCATGTCGCAGCCGAGAAGCGCTTTCTTGGTGATAGCTGTAAGGACATTGACCTTTTGCGTGAGAGCTTGGAAGGTGCCTCGGACCTTCGACTTAAGCACAAGTCACTCTTCTTCTTGCGATACTTGATCCAAAATTCACGTACGACGGCAGAGCTCGTGCTGAAAAATTTTTTTATCCAGGCAGCTGCAGCGTGAATCGACAGTGAGGATGTGGACCTGAGCGAGAGTGCGGTGGAGGGGCTGTTTTTTTGCCAAGCTTGAGCCCGCCTTCCTGGCGACTTGCAAGAAGCCAGCGTTTTTTCTAACGTAATTCAGCAGTTTATGGCCGACACCAGATTATGACCGGTGATAAGCCGACTATCCAATTAGGTGTCAAAATATCAGATAACTGTTGAGTGATTGGTCAGATTTTTTTCGCAGCAGATTATGGCCGTCAATACCGTGCCAATTCAAAATTATGTGTGTACCTGAACATTCTCTTCCCATATACTTTTTGCAGCTCCTAAAATCGGTCCTCTATAAGTACGAATCTAAATGTCCGCTTTCTTCTATCCGTTTGACCACAATTGTGATTGAATAAGGACAGCGCTATCGCATATGACCTGATCAAAATAGAATTTAAGGGGTGAAAATAGCGGGTCAAAATGTGCTGTTGGTGAAAAGTTATGATCAAAAGCTAAGGTACCCGATTCCCGGCTATAAACTGTTGAAATACGTTAGTCTTAAAGTGCGTCCAGCGTATGAAGCAGATTGACGCGCTTGAGGATGAGGAGAAAACGTTTGCACAAGAGACCAAAAATCGATTAGAGCACTTGAAGGAGGTGCTAAGCGTTGAAGCACTGTAAAAGATAGACCAATAGTAGATTACTCTATTGAATACGCCCGTGGTATAAATCTGTCTACTGAGAAAAGAATGTGATCTAAACCGTTGACTCACTTTCCCGTACGCTTGAAGTATGTGCGCTTCAGCTTTTTCTGCGACATAGACGACTGATTTCGCGCCTCCTGCGGTAGCGATGCCCTTAATACGTTGGGAGCGGCTCGACCGGAACGCAATTGATGCAATTACGCACTGCAGCTGCTTCTTTGTCACAGTCTGAAGGTCAAACGTTCCAGTCGCGCGGGATTTAGTACGAAGTCGTCGAAACGCGTTAGATGGTAAATCTTTTACGATCGCTTGCCTCACATTGAGGTCGTTGCTATTAGCGACTAGAATGCCGCCATTCAAAAGTGACTGGGACACGAAAGGGGAAGTCTATTATTGAATATATGGCATTACAAATGAATATAAGGTGCAACCTTATCTCGAAATGTTTCTTTCATACCTGAATTTGGGGATGGTAGAGCTGTCGGAAGGCCGCAATATTTCCGTCGACAATGTTGCGAACCTTCTTTGGGCCCACCCAAAGTCATTAGGAAATCGCCCTGATAGGAGATGCCTGCAATTTTCTGCCGGAAAATGCAGGGAGAACGAGTTGAGCCTGCAGTAACCACAGCTCTGACGACTGGGCATAAACTTCACTGCAGAGTTTACGCGTAATTTGAAGCGCACTATTCGTACCCTCTGTGCGGTGGACGACCATTCGACATACATGATACTGATGCTCGAGTCTGCACACGCCAACTCCGTGCGCATAGTTTAGCATATAGTCCGTCTGGGTGGACGGTGCTAGACGCGTCACCATCCACTCGGCGAAGAGTTACTTCATGGAAACGGTCTTTAGCTGCGTTACACTTGTTTCCAAGCACTTGAAACACCGCATCACCATTCAATGCAGCACTGTCCTGGGCCGCCAGCATTGGGCGCAGCGCTTTCGCTGCATGCACCTGTTCGCCTGTTCGGAACGTTTCCAAGCAAATCTTGCAATATTACGTCCGATGTCACGTCCGCGGCCATGACACCGAAAAAATCGCGAATCTTGACAAACTCCAGACGAAACGCCACTTCGTCCAGAATCGCCACTACTGTGTTTAAGAATACATTTTTGGCAATCGCTCCCTGCAATACACTCTTTCGGGCATTCACTTTCTCCCCGATATTCTATGGAATATCTTCAATTGTTGCCTCCTTTTCTTCCGATAGTTTCTCAATACGTCTTCGTACCCTCGATTGTGGAGACGGTGAGGCCGCGTTATGGCGTCACCGTTTGCGAGTGGCTTTGAACCACTATTTCTTCTTTGGCTTTTAGGTATAGTATTAATACAAATGCGGTGTTTGGATCCGCCTTTTGTCCGCAAAACACAATTGTGAATTATAATAATAATAAGGTAGTCTATTTAGTCTTAACTATTAGCTACTATGAATTTTTGCACTCTAATTTTTAGCCTCGGCTCAGAGTGACCATTCGTTGGGTCGGGTAGGGATCTTCGCTGTCGTAACTCCGCTTGGCGCGATTGTGCTGGATGAATGTTGTAAAAGCACTGTAGACATAGGAGAAACCGTAAACCTTCCTCTCGGTAACTTGCATTTTTGCTCTCGTACTCTGCGACAGCAAATAACTGACTCTTACAATGCGACCATATTGTGTCGACATGATCCCATTGCGTAGGAACAACCTTCAAATATCGTCCTATTCCGTAGTTGCCACATCCACCCGTAGGCTATGCTGCATATTCCCCACCAGACTCGTTGAAAGAAGCCTTGGTATGTCGTTGTTTCCATACCGCACATTTTCATCATCGCCTTATCTAAAAAGGTGGTGTCGGTTGGTGCCTTACGTTGTACAATTTCTTCTTGATATAGTTCCACATCATCTCCCGTTGATTTCGAACCCGTCCACTGTTCGATTAAACGCCTCCAAAATAGCTTTGCTCTTGTACACCCCCACATGATGTGTCTCGCGTCCGTGTGGTGGCTGTTACAGTCTGGGTCCAGTATGCACGATTCTTTACCTGTAGGTTTAACATAGAAGGTGTTTAGTTGCATCGTAGTTAGCCGATATATCACCCACACTTGATAATCCGATAAGATGTGGTTATTCTTCCAGATCTGCTTCGGATATTGATCCTGGAGCGTTTTCCACCAGCTGTCTCTACTTTGCTTACGGTCCCATTTGTCCATAACCGGTATCAGGTCGTTGGCTACCGCTTGGTAATACATCCGCTTGCTTTGCTTGCGTAAGTTCGCTGGAATTCTCCAGATTGATCGCATATCTCCATCTAGCAAGCATGGAAAGTCATGTAAATCTGGATGCGGCTGACACACCACATATTTTTTGTTGTCCTTTATCCACTTTGCCACTGCCGGGTCTGTTGATGATCGCACTATCCAGTAAATTCCATTCTCTTGCTGTTGCAGGTTTGTGGTGTACATTGTCCCTTTGTGTATACCTTCCACTCTACCCGTTTCACGTTTTCTCCAGTGAATCGTAGCCAAAAGTGAAGGACAATGAAACAGAGTTATTGGCGGTGCCTGTCCGATGTATTGACCTACCTCCACTCGGGGGGAAGCTAATATTATGGCGCACATCCATCTCTTAATCTTGGCACTTGTATGCGAAGTTGTGCTTGTTAATGGTACCTGCCACGAGTACACACTGTTAGAAATTCGTTTAAGATGTAAAGTAGCAATGGGTACTTCCGGCATCTTATAGAATTTCCGACGGGACAGCGTTCGCAAGCGTTCATCCTGGATCCATGCATTGTCTGCCCACGGGAAGGCGCCCCAGAAATCCTGCAAGTGGGGTGTTAAGATTCCGTGATGAGGGATTTTCGAAACATCCACGTCGATTAAAAGAGTTTGACCAGGTTCCATACCACGTGACGGGCTGACTCCTATTGGTACTGCATGTCTCATAAGCTGAGGTAAATGATGCCTCGTATAGGCATCTAGACTGCTAACTTGCTCTGGAGTAGGCCCAATTGAGTGACCTAATTCTACTGACAAAGTTTGTTGTTTAGCATTTGTTGCGTAATAACCCTTCAGGTTCTCTCGTTTTCTGACCTTGGGTGATATCTTTCCTAGTGGATCTTGTAGGAGCAGGCCTTTCCAATTAAGCCAAGCATCTTTATAGATATCTGATCGGGCGAGTAACCATCTGAGCGCATCCTTCATTCTTTGAACTCGTATTGCGATTGGCAAAGCAATCAGCCCCATACCTCCTGCCTGTTTAGGCGTGTATAGAAGGGTTGGAGAAATCTTGTGCCTTACCCGTCCGTCGTCGTTCGCCAGTTTAGTCCAAATAAAACTCTTTTGAATTTGGATTAGTTTCTTCATAACTTCTGGACGCGGATCAAACACTTTTGCTGTAAATAATATTGCAGGAACAACAATAGAGTTAAACAATGTTACTCTGTCCACCATCGATATACCGCATTTAGCCGCTGTCGCCATTCTCCTTTTGATACTCCTTATTCGTAAAGCCCAGTTCTTCTCTCCCAAATTTGCATGTCCGACTTCGTATCCTAAATACCTGACTGTCTCACCCGGTGCCACTATGGGAATACCATACCAATCCCGTAATTCCACTGTAGGATCCATAAATAAGAAATTACTTTTTGCTGTCTGGATTTTCAGTCCTGACAACTTACCAAAGTGGTCTAATGCCGGCTGAATTTTCCCCGCCTGTCGTAAAAAGATTGTCGAATCGTCAACAAACGCTGAGAATGTATGTGATTCTCCTCCTTCTTGCGCCGTCGGCTGGATTCCTTGAATTTCAGTCGATTGTAGAATTGCTAACGCCAGGGGTTCAACCGCTATAATGAAAAGCAGTGGTGCCAGTGGACACCCTTGGCGGATTCCCGATGTGACATCCATCGGGGCAGATTTGTCCTTGTTTACGAAAAATTCTGCCGTAGTTCCACTATGTAAATTAACCATTAATTGCACAAATTCCTTGGAAAATCCAAAAATCGTTAGAGTCGTGAACAAATAGTCTCGATCCAGTGCGTCATATGCCTTAGCGAAATCCAGGAATAAAATACCTGCTCCGTCTGCAGGTGAATCAAAGTGTATTCCAGCTGTATTCGCTATGGTTGCCATCATTATAGTTACTGCTTTATCCATTTTGCGGCCGAGCACAAAACCTTGTTGTGTCCCGCCGATCACGGATCCCAAAAAAGTTTGTAGTCTGGTTGCTAAAACTTTTGCGAAAATTTTGTAACTGGTCTGGAGTAATGAAATAGGACGATAATCCAAGGCATCTGACGAATCACCTTTTTTTCGCAGCGGAATGACAGTAGCCTTGAGAAAGGACGATGGTGGTTTTTCCCCTTGTAGTAATCTGTTATATAATCCTGTTAGAGGCTCCACCATAATGTCCTGGAAATCCTTATAAAAGTCGTTATTTATTCCGTCAGGACCAGCTGCTTTGCGCCTTTCTAAACTTTTAATCGCCCGACGCACCTCCTCGTCATCCATTGGTGCCATTAGGATTAAATTATTGTGTGCAGATACCTTTCGACCCGGGGGAATTTTTACGAATTGTTCCAATTGGTATAATCGCAAATGTTGTGCTATCTCTGAGTGACGTTTCCCCATAATCAGGCTCCACGTCCGTGAAAATCGATCAGGTATTCCAAGCTGAGAATCGAAATTTATTCCGTGGCCAGAATTAATTTGTGTAACTGTTTGGTCCCGTTCCCAGATCGCCGTTCTCCGGAAAAGCCAACGGATCTCCTGGATTGACCTATGTAGGCCCTGACCCCGGTTTAGTAAATTGGCTTTAATGTTGTATGTTTGAATCGCAAGCATTCGCTGTTTTCGTGTGGATGCGTTTTCCGTGATATGTCGCTTTAATGTACGCGCTCGCCATTTTCGTCTGTGGGTAGCTTTGCGTGCGGTTTGATATAGTAAATCTTGGCAGTGCGTTATCCAAGCGTCCCATGTTAATCGCTGTTGGTTAAATTTGTCTAGTAAACCATTTATACCGGTTTCTAGAGTTTGTGCTATGTCTGGTACCTTGTACCCATTAAATGGGTACCTCGGCATACGATTTCTTTTAGGGGTTTTGCGTGCTAAGCAGGCTGGATCCCTTAGGGTAACTGATATTTGCTCGTGATCAGAGTAATGGGGAGTGTTTCCAACCGTGAAGTCACCTAACCATGAGGTGAGGGAGCATGATATGTATATTCTATCTATTCTACTTGCCTGACCTCCCCTCCAATAGGTAAAATGGTCTATCGCATTTAGAGGTTCATCATTCAGGACTGAGACTCCAAATGTTCCGGCATCATGTAAATTATATCGCGATACAAGTGTCGATAAAGTCGGGCTCTCCGATTTATCGTTTCTTTCCCCCCCTAATCTATCCAGTACAGGAGATTCAACACAATTGAAGTCTCCTGCAAGGATGATTGGTAATGCCACTCCACTTAAAATGTTCGTTAAATCCATGAAAAAAATTTCTCTTAGCGCCGAATCTCCAGAGTGAGCGTATATGTTGAGAATTACGATCTTTTTCCATTGAATCGCAATAAATCGAGACGTCCATTTCTCCTTATGCCATGGAGTAACTTCAGCCGCTATGACAGGATTAACTAGGATTGCCACTCCTTCTTTTTTCTGACGTCCGATACTCCAATATGCACATGGTTCACTCATAAGGGAATGTCCCCATAA
Source organism: Sclerospora graminicola (assembly GCA_001887855.2). Taxonomy (NCBI): domain Eukaryota; phylum Oomycota; class Peronosporomycetes; order Peronosporales; family Peronosporaceae; genus Sclerospora; species Sclerospora graminicola. The sequence goes on along the minus strand of MIQA02003984.1, from coordinate 2,189 downwards.
ATATTTCCATTTATTTGTCAATTCCTGTGCATTCTCCATGTCGGAAATGTGAGTTTCCTGTAAAAGAATAAACTGGGGTGTCCTGGACTGAGCATTTTTCCTCCAGGCCTGTAACCAGTTGGTAACGTCCTCTTTTTTGAAACCTCTTACATTTTGCGAGATTAGTTGGAACCCTGCTTGAACAGAGGATGCCTTTGGGTCCCCATTTCCGGTACGTATTCCATTTCTTTTAATGTGTGAAGTGTCGAATATAAATCTAGTTTCGTGAGGTCAAAATATGCGTGTGTGAGGTCTGCCGTCGTTGATATGGAACCCGTAGTCTCATCTACCGATGCCATTATATCTGTAAACGCTTGGTGTGTTGTTGACGTAGGTTTTGCCTTTCTTTTAGGTAGGAATGGCCGTGCGGAGCCCTTAGTAACAGAGGGGGTCCATGTCGGATCTGGCCTCATTCATAGTGGTTATGGAATTGTTGATAGGTATGGCTACATGTGTATCCGTAATAAATTCATCAAGGAGCCCCCAGGCCCCTGCGTGCCCACTTAAGACGTTTTGTACCTTCCGGGAGTAACTCGAATTGGTTTTACTTACTTGTAGGTGTCTGGAAAGCAACGTAATAATGGAGTCCACGGGGTGATAATTTGCCCCTAATATTGCTGCCAGTTGTTCAGCATACATATGTGCACATAGTGCATGAATTGCTAATTTTGCCGCTAAAGCCGGAGCACATAGGCGTGTTAGCTGATTTCCTCCGTATTTTACCTGTTTGAGAGCTATCCACTCTTGTGTGCTGTTCATTATTAGTATCCTGTGGGATGGGTGATGAAGCGATTCCCATCTGTCTTCCCAATCTTTAAACCAAGAAGATTCCAGCCCCGTGATTAACCCTTGTTGTCCTTGGTGAATCATATCATACCAGCATTGGATTCTCCAGGGTTGCGTTAATCGTATAAGTAATGCTGGGTCTATCCTTTCAAGAAGATTATAGGCTCCAGCACTTTGCTTGAAAAGATGAAGTAAATTGTTTCCTTCACAAATGATCGCTTTCTTCCATGTCTGAGTTGACGCTTCAACTATTGGGAAGGGTATCCCCGTTTGTCTCTCCCATTCTGATTTATGTGCATCCCAGATTTGATCCCAGTTCGCCGTCTTTTTCTGGTCCTGACTCGTCTCATCTAATGTTTCTTCAACATCGTCGACTAATTCACGTTGGACGTTGTGTGGAGACTGGTCCGGTGAATCTAGTGTTGTTTCCTCTTGGTGATTTGAAATAGACTCGGTATTTGATGTATTCCTTCTGGTACATCTTCTCTTATTACTCGGCTCTGGTTCCTCCACTGGGCTTTGAGATGGTTGATACTCAGAGTTTTGTGAATCATCCGATGTTATCATAAGTACCTCTGGAGATTCAAGCTGAGCGTTCCATATTTTGTGTATCCATTGATGTAGGATAGGACGAGAAATTTGATATTGTTGCATCAGTCGATCTTGGACTGCTGGATTTGATATGTCTAATTGCATTATCCGTTTCTGTTCCGGTACTGATAGTCGTCCCACTGTTTCTGTCAAAAAATGCAAAATTTCTCGCAGGCGAGGGTCGTGAGTCAATATTATTTCTTCTATTTCGATTTTGAGGTCGTGATGAATTGTTGGACCTTGAAGCCTGTTGATTATATCTTCGACGTCCCCGTCCCACGCATCCGGATCCCATGGATCGTGCTGGCTATAGGTGGTAATTTGGCTAACATCAGATGCCTCAGTGTCTGAATTCTCCCTCATCACTATATCTGTCCCCCTTTTGGTCTCACAGTCCTGGGTATCAGACCCTACCCCCGCTGACTGATTGATATCCTGTTGGTCTATCCTATCATCATCGAAATCTTCATTATCCCCTTCACTTCCACTTGTGGCCATGTCTACATCAGAGGTTTCTTTGTATGTTGTCTGTGTTGTGCCATCTCGAGCTCCGTATAAGAACGCCGTATAGTGGGCGCCACTAAAATGTAGTATAATTGGCCATTTGGATTCATCCTTCGGTGCCTCAGCCTTGGCCTTAAGAATTCGGTGCACACAATCTTCCATTGTAAGGGGATATTCTCCGCTGATCAAATATTTCCTATTGTTTTTACTTTTGGTCTCCGGGGAAAAACATATTACCCCTGGTGTGACGCCGGTGTACCCTGAGTTGA